>JAHREE010000077.1:3800529-3853213 GCA_033628505.1 Tringa tobata | reverse complement strand
GCTGTGGCTGCCCCATCCCTGGAGGGGTTCAAGGCCAGGCTGGATGGGGCTTGGAGCAACCTGGTCTGGTGGGAGGTGTCCCTGCCCAGGGCAGGGGGTTGGAACTCAATGATCTTTAAGGTCCCTTCCAACCCAAACCATTCTCTAGTTCTACGCTTTTATAAGCAGCGGGTCAGCCATATAAGACCCTACTGAGATAAGCGGGTATCACTGACTTCATTGTATGTATGGTGAAAACAAGCCTAGAGAAAAGCAATGCCAGTTCCAGCTCTTTGGAATGGAATAGAGCAAAAATGTTGGCATCTCCTTTAATTAGGTAAATCTTGACCACTCACTGCTATAAATCTGTGGTTCTCTGGTCTTACCAGCACCATACTCAGGGATGATCAGTTTGGGCTTTAGCCACAGGACCCTGCTTTGAAAGAACCTGAAAAGTGAAGATGGACACGTGTAAGACAGACCATTCCCTTGCTCTATAGTGACATTCAAAATTTCTCACAAAATGTATAAGAGTTTTCTTGTACATTTTCAGGCAGTGGCTGCTTTAAAGCTTTTTAGTTGGCAGGGTTCACAAGAGAAATTTTTGTTGTTGTTATGTGCGTGTGTGTAAGAGAACAAAACAAGAGCAGAAAAAGATAATACAACATAAGAATATTTAGTGGTTGAAACCAGAAGAACAGCCATTACCTTGTAAAGGACCTTGAAAGTGTCTTCTCCAAGCTGCTGTCCCCACTCAGCCCAAGAGGCAATAAATACTCGGGAAGGTATTACCAGGATTCTAAAGCCCCGGTTGTACTGAAGTCACCTGTCCACAACTCTAGTGACTCTTCTAGATATTCAGAACCCAATGAAAGGGCCTGAGCAACCTGCTCCAACTTCAAAGTTGTCCAAGGTTTGAGCAGATGATCTCGTGATCCCTTCCAACCTACATTCTTCTGGGATTTGTCTTCAACTCCAGAAGATTCGATTCGATTCGATTCGATTCGATTCGATTCGATTCAATTCAATTCTATTCTATTCTATTCTATTCTATTCTATTCTATTCTATTCTATTCTATTCTATTCTATTCTATTCACCAACAGCAGAATAGGATGTAACAACAGGAGAAGCCACTGAACGGTAATTCTCCAATAGACTCTGTGGCCTTTAGCAATCTGTGACTATTTGATCTATCTTTGAAATCACTTCTATGGGCAGCCTTCAATGACAGAGCAATCAGCCTTATTTCACACCGAAGAACCCCATCTGAAACATTAAAAAAGGAATTTTAAAAAGCATGGAATATGTTAAGCCTGTAGCTACTTCGTAGCATAACCTTCTGGGGAAGGAAAAGAGTTTCTTTGCTGTTCAAACAAATTTCTTAGTATGTCAGAGAAATTATGGATGATGCAATTTATCTGTATTTTCCACAATCCTTTGATTTGAGCAACCTGGTCTGGTGGGAGGTGTCCCTGCCCAGGGCAGGCGGCTGGAACTAGATGATCTTTAAGGTCCCTTCCAACCCAAACCATTCTATGATCCTATACGATTACCTTTATCTGTCAGACTTCTGATCTTCAAATAGCAAGGCTGTATGACAAAATCTGTATTTCACAATACCAGGTTGATGGACAATAATTGCTTACACATTTTATTTTTTTTCTCACAACATCCTATTTCTGCCTTTTAAATTGAGTCCTGAATCTGTGTCACATTAGTGAGTGACAAGTTTGTGAAATCAACCAACTTAACATTTGGATACGTTTTCTCTAATGCACTTGAAATGCATGAGTGTTTCCAGATCAAGGAAAAAAAACAACTTTAATATTTCAGAGAGTTATTTTGAACACCTATTTTAATACTCTTGGCCCATGAGTTCTCCACTCCCATGTTTATAATTAAAGATCTGTGTCCAGTTAATTCTCATATTACTTCCAGTGTTTCAAGTGTGAGAGCTCTACTTGGTGACTTGTGAAGTGGTGGGAGGCAAATGGTATTATGTCCCACATGTTTTGCATTTAATGTGTCAGAAATTACTGAAAAGTAGCAATAATAATTGTTAATAATAGTAGTAACAATACAGCCAGAATATCCCTCATGGCCATCACAGGAGGGATGTGGAGTCTTGTTTGCAAGCCTGCTTTATTTAGAAAATCAAATACTAAACCATGTATAACATATATAGCAACTCTTATTGCCACTTGGGTTCAGATTCCCTATAAATGTGTAGGGTTTTTTTCTTGCCTGACAATATTAAACATGTCGGAATAACTTTCAGTATATCCTAAAATGTGAATATTCCCTATGTCTAGTACCTGTATGAATGGAATTTCATCCATGAGTGGAATACATCCAGTGTATAACAACTATGGATTGCAGGAGGTTTAAAAAATATTCTATTGATTTCAAAGAATAACAGTTTATCTGTAATGAGGAACTCATTCCTCATTACAGCAATGAGGAACTCAGGGACTTGTATGCTATAAATGACCTACAGCGAGGACACAGCCCTTACTGTAAAGGTAAATGAATAAAAATCCAGCCTTGGATAAAAATACCTTATAGGCAAGTCAGATATTGGCAGTTTCCAAGCCCTCTGCCATGCCTGCATGAAAACTGCTCTGGCCATGGGAGGAGAGGCCATGGAAAACAGCATCTGGTCCACGTTATGGGTAGAGACTGCCAAGAAAATATCCCTGTATAGGCACAGTGACCTCTAATAATGATCCACTGATCTTACTGCTGTTTAAATGGTACCTGAGGTGATTCCACCTCCTTCGCCTCTCCCTGCTCCTCCTTTCCTTTTACCAAACATAAGCTCAGCTTTGATGTTGAGTTTAAATAGATTCTTGCCGTGTATTCGGTTTCTGTGGTTAGGGCTTGCTGTGCCGTCGACGAAGAAACCTGAGCTGATGCCTGCAGGGCTCAGAGTTTCCAGGTGATGCTCCCGTGTCGTGGCTGTACAACCAACAGCACAGCATGATAATAAGCATAAAGAAGAAATTTTTGAAGATGAGGGTGGTGAAACGCCGGCCCAGGTTGCCCAGGGAGGTGGTAGATGCCCCATCCCTGGAGACATACAAGGTCAGGTTGGATGGGGCTCTGAGGAACCTGATCTTGTTGAAGATGTCCCTGCTCATTGCAGGGGGGGTGGACTAGATGACCGTTACAGATCCCTTCCAACCCAAACTATTCCATGATTCTGATTGTATGTGCAATGATAGAGCATGTACGTGCTTGTATAATTTTTATCATCTTACATAGGTGATATTTTAGCCATATCATTCTTATGAATAAATAATATGTAGCAGCAGTTGATTGAGCAAAATGGTAAACCTGTGATTAATCTCACTTTACTTTGGCACCTCCGTATCTTGTACGAACTACTCCAGGTTTCACACCCAACGAGAAGAAATAGACACTGGCAGAGGAAGATGCATTCTGCCATCCCATTGTCTGAGGTTTCCTGTCTCTATCAATAATATGAAGAGCCTAGACCAGTGACTAGGTGAGACACCTAAGTGTTGGCTAGCTAAAGAAAATGAATCCCACCCTTGTATGTAGTTTAGGTAAACTTCACCCATTCTGAGCCAGTGTGGATATTCTCTGTGTACATAAAATCACAGAATGGTTTGGGTTGGAAGGGACCTAAAAGATCATTGAGTTCCAACCCCCTGCCCTGGGCAGGGACACCTCCCACCAGACCAGGTTGCTCCAAGCCCCATCTAGCCTGGCCTTGAACCCCTCCAGGGATGGGGCAGCCACAGCTTCTTGGGGCAACCTGTCCCTCCTTACAAGAAGAATGTGCTGTCCTATTATGAATAATAAGAATACTTTTCATATATCTATCTCATTCACCCCAGGATATCCTCTGTGTGCTTTATAAACATTAATTAATGAGGCTTCATAGCAATCTCATGAGGAAAGCATTGCCCCCAATTTAGAGATGAAGAAATGGAGCTGTAGCATGCTTAAAGAAGCCGCCCCGGGTTGCAGAGAGAAACAGTGGCATAAATGTAAATACCAGAGGATGCCTCACAATCATAGCCCAAAGATAAGGTAATAACAAGGTGTGGCTCCCAAATCCATACAAACAGTGTAATATGGTGCTTGCTTCCGCTCTGCTCAAGGTAAATAGGTTGAGGTGTGGTGAGCACAGGGTAATTCCTGATGTCTTCACAGCAGTCATACCTTAAACTCAGTGCAGATGTGGCCAGGCTGACTAAGGACAGAACGACAGGGCAAGGGTCAAATACCTGTCCCACATACTTGAGACATTTGTGTGTCCCTACCATTCACTTTTTTTGATTCTGCAGAATCCAATCTTTCAGCAAAGAAATACCATTTGAGAGCAGCCCCGAGGAGAAGGACTTGGGGGTGTTGGTGGATGAGAAGCTCAACATGAGCCGGCAACGTGCGCTGGCAGCCCAGAAAGCCCCCCACGTCCTGGGCTGCATCCCCAGCAGCGTGGCCAGCAGGGCGAGGGGGGTGATTCTGCCCCTCTGCTCCGCTCTGGGGAGACCCCACCTGGAGCACTGTGTCCAGCTCTGGAGTCCTCAAGAGGAAAGACATGGATCTGTTGGAGGGGGCCAAAGGAGGCCACAAAAATGGTCGAAGGGCTGGAACAGCTTCTCCTGTGAAGACAGGCTGAGAGAGATTAGGTCCTACCACCTGGACAAGGTTTAGGAACAGCTCGGGAGAAGGCTCATTGGTTTGGGCTGAAAGTGGATCAGGAGCTTGTTAGTGTAAATGGTTTCAGTTCAGGATCACGGAACATTCCCCACCACCAATTCATTACTGGGGCCATAGACATCTACTAATGCCAGGCTTTGTTCACCCCTTCAGTAGGCATCGCGCCACTGCTTCTTGACTTAACTTCAACAAGGATTTGCTGCATCTTTTTCCCCACACCACCCCACTCCCCTCCTGGCTTCATCCCCCTGAAGCCATTCTTGCCCAACGCCTCTTACGCCTGTGTCTAGACCCACCACCACCAGCATGTGCATCACCAGAGCTGCAGGACACATGGCAAAAGCAAACACATGGGTACTTCAAGTGCCGCTAAAGCAATCTTAAAGTATTATTCACACAATCCCCTTCATATTTTTATCATTCTCCCTAATTTTTTCTTTGTTGCTTTTCCATGTACCGGATGACTTCCTGATGTGTTGACACTCGCACAAGGTTTCACTCTCCATTTCCATATGGACCTCTCCCTTTGCTATGCAGTTTGTCTCAGCTACGCCAGCCAACAAAGCGCCAAGTCACCTTTCCTGCCGCTATCTGGGTCACAGTAGGGTTTGGGTTAACTGCTGGTGTGAGCAACCAACAGCCAACTCCTTCAGCCACCATCACCTGCTGTGACACAACTTTGGACAGAGTCTCACTTCCTTTTCCTGAAGGATGCAGGTGAAAGTAACTGAGAGGTTGCGTGTTAATGGCAAGGAGGAAGGAGAAGACACCACGATGACCATGGCCCTCAAGGTCAGCCTCTGGTCAGGTGTTCTGCTGAACATTACAAGCGCTGGACTAAGTACAAGCTGTGGACATGTCGTAGAGAATGGTCTCTGGCCAGAAAAAGGTCCACTGATCCTCATTGCTATTGTCATGGGCAAAGTGGAAAAGAACAGGAGGAGATTCCTGAATTGCACAGCCGTATACAGCTTTACGCACGGGATTCATTACTGCTTTGCAGCTGTGGGTTGTATTTGGCTTTGTGTAAAGATGAGAGAAAAAATATTTCTCTTGAACCACTTTTTTTCCTGTATCTGGTAATCTACAGATGGAAGTGATTTAAACATAAAACTAGGGACTCTTTTACAATATCTTTGCAATTTGCATAAATATGAGAGATACAGGCGTAGTAAGGAATCTTCCAATATTTTTCTAGCTCTGTCCCAGCAGTAGATTGATACAGATTAATTAACACGGAAAAATTGTCCCAAACTGATGGACTTTGGAACCCAATACAGTTCCAGTCTCCAGCTTGTGTCATATCTTAGCAAGCTTTTTCCGATGGAGAGGGACAAGGAAAGGTGCACGAAAGAATTTGGTGTTCAGATTCCCCTCATAGTTCAGCTCCTTTTCGTGCTTGCCTGAATTTTCCCTTTAGCTGACAGGTGACACCTCGGAACACATCGTTCGGGTGGATCTGCAGGTGGTCAATGAGATGATAGTGAGTGTTTTCAATGCCAGCCTCCATAACTAACCCATATTACAGCCCATAATACACTGTCACCAGGTTATAAAGAAATCTCCTTTGCATTAACAGGTTAAGTTACACTTATCTTTTCCATACCTTGCCTTTTTTTCAGTCTCCAATACTAATGTATTCCAAGACCTACTGAGTATGAAGAAATAGTGAACCCAGTGGAGAGGAGTCCACGCTGTAGCAGCTTTTCTGGCAGGAACCATGGCCTGTGGGGGACCCAACTGGAACAGTCTGTTCCTGAAGGATTGTACCCTGTAGTAAGGACCCATACTGGAGAAGGATGATGATAAAGGACTGAAGTTTCAGCTCCTGACTGCCCTTGGCTTTCCTAACTCCATGCCTACGAGCTCAGGTCATGTCTCCACAGTCCTCCTGAGTCACCCGTCCTTGTTTCTACATCTTGTACACTTCCTTTTTGTGTCTGAGTTTTGTCAGGAGCTCCCTGTTTGTGCACGCAGGGATTAGAAAGTGTTTAAAGTCATCTGATCCTGCAATCTTTAATATGTAGTGCCATTCTTTTGCATATCTCTTCAACTTACCTTCCTGGTATTAATATGAGACCACACATGGTTTCTTCTCAGAAGACGTGTAAGATGAAGACTAGGGCAAAACCAGATGTGATGTTATTGGTTGCTCTGCCAGTCTTCTGGCCAGCCAGTTTAAAACATTGTGGGATTTTTAGACATGGGAATTGAGATTCCAATGACACACTCAACATGGAGTGCAATGGTTTGGTATGGTGAGAAAATTTCGCTGCATCTGTCTAATGTCGGTTGAGATCTCAGGAGATTTTTTTAAGGTGCTTTGTGGTTTCTGTGAAGAAATGCAATAAATCAGGCACTCAGCTGCCATGCACTTCAGAGAGACGGCAGGCACTTCTTTTAGGACGAAATAGGACTCAGTATTTCATAGAACGCTCACAGAATAATAGAAGCTATAAGGCACTGGATTTGTTCAACCACAAATGCTCAATTCTTTCAATTTAAGACTGAGAACAAAAATCTTCCTCCTTATCCACTTTGATTATGTTGGATTTGCGCACTACAGTGAATAATTCCCTATTCCTGCTCTGGTAAGCTTTTAAAATTTAACTTCTATTATCTTAAGTTATCATTTATTTTTGGAAGGAAAAAGGCTGGTGAATTAGACAGCTTTTATTTGGCATTTTTTTTTCTAAGGCATCTTGAAAGTAATAGTTTACATTTTTGTATGAAAGAGTTGGTACTGAGGCACGAGACGTGCACTGGTTAGTGACTGGGTCAGTGGGAGTACCTGCAAACACTCAGGATGTGGGCTTTATCTCTGTTCTCCCTACAGAAACGATACAGATCACCTGCCGAAACCACTTTCAACATCTGTAGGGTAGTTTTCCTTTACATCACCCATTGATAAGTCAGATTAATGGCTAATTCAAACATATCCCACTCATCTCCTCTGCACAAGCTCTGTCTTCATCTTTGCTGCTGCCTTGTTCAACGCTCAGGCCATCTTCAGTGGGTTCTGTACTGTCTAAACATCCACTGGGATTGCAGATATTAATGGCCTGAAGTTTCCAACATAATTCTTCAAACAGTGTTAAGCTTGAAGGGTTCCTGACAGGCTTCTCTATTTGGAAGGCAGCCCTTGCAGTGCTTTCTTGGTTGTACAGGATCTTCCTTACTGACAATCAAGGTATTTCATTTAGTCATAATTAAATTCCCTTTCCATTACTGCAAACAGGCACAAGCTTTTCAAACTGGTTTTCATGCAGAGTCCACATATCCATACACTGGAGCACCCTCTAGCTACATCATCGTAAGGAACTATTCACTGGGAATGAGGTGGCCAAGTGCCAATGTCCAACCAACTGACTATGGTCATCAATAATCAGGTTCTCCCAGTATGTATGAACTGGTCAGCACAGGCAGGGTCAAAACAGCAACAACTTTACCTACCGGTGACTGCACTTCAGTTTTGAAGGATTTGGTATCAGCAGTTTTAAGATCATGTGCTCACTTAAGGCAGTGGTGTTAACGTTCTCTAAGGTGTCATGAGCTGAATTTCAACTTTCCCAGGGCACAAGGTAATAAAGGGCAACTGGAGTGGTTTCTCCCCTCGACAGCATCAGAAATGGGTACTGCCGGGATGACTCTGCTTCCTTTGTTCTTGTATTTTTCTCCCTGGAGACAAGCCCTCTTGTGATGTACTCCAAGTATGGAGTAAGAGGTTATTCTCACGCCTTTGCTTTTAAAAAGAAGTTTTGTTACATCAGCAGAAGCCATAGCCGTGCAATGAATACAGAATATGTTGGTTACTGGCCCACACCATGCTGCCATGTCTTCCCTGCTGTTACCTCTCATGCAAAGCTAACTCGTGCGTGTCTATTCACGCTGCTCCCACACCCAATGGAACGCAGGGTGGACAAAGCCTCCTAATCTCTTTTTATCAGTATCGTGTGTCTGGACATTTGCTAATTGCTAATTTCAGCTCTTATACCTTTGATTAAATCACTCTTGGTGGTTGGTTCCTTCGTGCCATTCATTTATGGGTTCCTTTTTGAGTAACCTTCCTTGAGAAACCTTGGGAGTAGGTGTTAACACAAGTACAGTTTGCTACCCAAGCCATGGTTCCTTTCCTAATTTTCTGCTGCTTTCATGCTCCATCAATTAGAGAAGTGAACAGCTCAGCATGCAAGATCTGATTCCCAAGGAAGTAACTTGATTTTTCAATATTAACCTTCTTGCAAACTGGTCAGGACAGAATAGAGGAACTGGCTCTGTGCTAAATCACGGTTGTCTCTTAAATTACAGTCAGGTTCTTGTGGAGCAAGCAACACTTTCCATAAGGCAGCCCATGCAGTCTGTACAGCGCTATAATGGTCCTTAAAAAATGCTATTTGGGTACCAGCAGCAACAGGAACAGAGGAACAGCACAGAGAACCATCCAGGACAGAGCACGGCTTCTCAGCTTGACAGCTCTCAGCAGCATCTCAGAGCCCACGGTGCTGCTCTTGGACTGCTTTCAGTAAGCACGTTAGCTCATTGAAGATAGGCTAAAATTAAGAGCTCTAACGAAGGATGTCCTGAGGTGGATCTTTCGGCTCTTGTGCTGCGATTTACAGCTGTGATAAAAATCAGCCACATATTTATTCCTAGTAATAAGATCTGAAAACACACCTCGTGTTTGGCAGGCTTAGATCACTTTTTTTCTTCTAAATATCTCCTGAGGCTGCGTTCTGGGCAATCTGCCTGGTAACAGCTTCCACCGGCTTTGCTTCATTGTGTCATCTTGAATCATATTTTCGTCTGGAAAAGTCCATTCTTTTTGTGGGAAAACATTATCCAATATTATTATTTCAGCCCTTTTTAATAACTTAGTATTGAGGACCAGACTTTTTCCTTCAGCTTCAATTTTCATTTCCTTCATGCTTTACAGAAACAGCATTTCAGTCAATTTTGTGTGTGTTCTAAGATTTTGGTTTGCATCTCTCTTGCTGAAGTTTAAAATCTATTTTTTAATTCCAGCAATGGTAAAAATCCCTGATATTTCAGATCTTACCCTTCTTCACTGCTTGCATGGTCTCATTAATATGAAAACAAAAAAACCTCTTTATTTCCATTTACTGGGAGGTATCCCAAAAATAGGCAAAGCCACACTCAGTTTCCTTAAATGCTTATCCTTCAGTTCACCAAAGTTTTCTTTTTTCATTAAAATGATGTAGGAAAATAAGTGTTAATTTAAAATCTATCACACTTAAAAAACTTGCAGAGAAAATATTTATGTTCTTGATACATTAAAAATCAAACCACAACCTTCAACTCAAGATAACTACTGACTATTTTGATGAAAATAAATTGAGAAAAATAATCTCAGGGCAGGGAAAAAGAAAGAAAAGAGTTTCTATACTCTGTGTTATTTTGTGGAGAGTGTTGATGTGATCATTTGGCTGTATTGGTAATTAAAAAATAATCTAGGTAACTTCAGCTTAAGCAGTATCCAAAAGCAGGCATTCTTCTGAGGCTGCAACCAACAGTTTGTATCTCAGGCTCCATCTTCCTCTCTGGCAAGGTCTGATTAATCCCCATTTCCTATATGATTAGAAATAACAGGGTCCACTTTCTCAAGAGTACTAATGAACAGCAATTACAACCTGCCTCCAAAGAGGGCTCAAGACATTAACGTCAGGATGATGCAACACAGAGCTGACCTATCTGTGCAGTACTAGAACCTCTCGCTGCTTCGTGTAATTTCCATCATCAATCCAATGGAATATTATAGGATGATACATTGGTACTTCTTGTCCTGCTTCACAAATAAAATTCATTCCATTTTGTCCCTGTGTCAGTTTTTACCGGCTGCCTAAATGTTTAAATGTTTTACCAAACTCTTTCTAATTTGTAAATAACTCTGTGATAATGTGGTAATCTGGAGCTGCAGTGATGCTTTTGGTGCAGACTCTCCAAGGCTGTTGAGAAAAAGATGACAGGAAAGTCTGAATTTGATCTCCCTGCTAATTCTGGCAGCAAAGGCATTTGAACTCGGGTCCCTGCCATCCTTGCTGAAATTACAAGCTTCTTTGTTAGCAGATCATTAATTTGTTGTAGAGTTGTGGCTTGTGCATGCTTAGAGTTCATCTATCACATCAAAATCTCTTGTTGAAATGAGCAGGGAAATGCTTAGCATTGCTGGAGTCTTCCACTAATGTTAAGTGTGAGACAAACCTTGCAAGTTGTTAACACTGGAGTGGTTTTCTCATAGTTACCAGCACAGACAGCGAGAACTTTCAAGGTAGAGATGAATTTACCCATTTCCTGGGGTAGGAGATGATTTTGAGAGTAATTGGCCTGCATGTTTTGATCATACTACTGAGAAAAGAGGTGAACCTTCCTCCCACTGCCTGAGGGGACTTCCCCTGTAGCAGACTGCACCAAAAGAAATGTGTGTTTGAGCTGCGCCACTTCAGTGGAGCATCCCACTGTCACTGGGATCAAAGAAGTACGCTGCCTCACTTTATCTGCACCATGGAAGTAGTGACCTCCAACAAAAGAGGGAGAAAACAGGTAGAAAGCAAGATTCACAAGAACTCTGCCAGAGCGCTTAATTGCTTAAAATGGCAATTGCTTTTGGGGGCAGTTATGAGATACTTATGTCCTTGTGTAACATCATCTGTACTTCCCATGCAGCATTACTGATTGAACGTTTAATCATTCTTTTTGAATGCTTGCGAGGGGTTTTTTTTATAATTTTGTTTACTGTTTTGGTTCTAATTTATATTCTCCTATGGTTGTTGTATGTTACTCACGTCTGTTCCAGCTCCTCCCATTCACTTATCAATTTCACGAATATTTTATTTACTTCCTTCTTAAGGTGATTAGTAAAGATGGGTCAGAAGTGCAATCTCTATGGCATAATAATACATTACTTGGATGCATTGATAATTCAGAGGGTGGAGTATTAATGATTGGCTACTTAAATTTTGAACCCTACTTCTTCTAGTCATGAGGGGACACTTCATTCCAGTATAAATAGATTATTATTTATGCAATAATAACAATAACTGTATTTACATACTTATAACAGTATCTTCCACCTGAGGAACTGCAATGATTACAAATCCATTATGATAATCACTTTTCATAGATAAGGAAGAAGGAAAATGAAAGCCCTAAGCCTTAGCTAAACCTCAGTAAGACAGTGGACAACTCGTAAAGAAAACACAGACTTGTCCCTATTCACTTTTTTTCACCTTAGTTTTTATAAAATTATTGAAAAGCTGGGAAAAGAAGTAGCTGGTAAGTAAGAGGTAACGTAGATATGGGGTTGTACTTACTCCTGAGGGGCAGAAGAAGCATTCTCATCTGTCACATTTAGTGTCTGAAGGCCTGATCCTCTCTAGGCTTGTTGGACCTTGATTATGCCTTCTTGGATGCAGTCATCCTCAAAGATCTTCTCTATCTCTAGGCCTGCTCCTTTTCCCAGCAGATGATTTCTGGAAAATCAACCCATCTGTTAGATTTTTTTCTGTTACTAAATATCATAGTTACATGGGCTTACAGAAGCTGCATCTGAAAGCAGTCTGATAAGAACTGACTTCTTGGTTAAGTATTTAGAAGTCACTTCATGTTCTTCTTCTTCGGTATCATTTAGATTACCCAAATCTAGACCTTGCCATCAGTTTTTCAGGACTGATTTCCCAATTATATGTGGTATCTTTTCTTGCTTTCAGTGGTAAAGGACTCATCAAAGGAGACTTCTAACAATGGCAAAGGCCTCAACAGTCCCACAGTCTGTGGAGCAGTAAGCCAAACATTTTATAGATCTCTCAACCTTCTAAAGACCCCACACAGTCACACGGACTGGTGAATTAACAGAAACAATTCTGTATCCTATTTTGTCTGTGGGGTCCTACAATGTCACCATAAACAAATGCACTTTGGTATTTATTTGGGTTTTTTTTAGACGCTGATAAAAGAATTGTCTGATACCATAACTATATGTCATATTACAGCTCTAATGGTGATTGCTGTTTAGGTGTCTGTTACACCTCTTTTGAAAGGTATATGTTAAAATGACTGATGCACATTATTGCGTTATGGCCACCTACTCTCTGAAATACCCTAATAATGCAGTGAACAATGGTAACATGTTGTAATAACTTTAGGC
This sequence comes from Tringa tobata, assembly GCA_033628505.1. Classification (NCBI taxonomy): domain Eukaryota; kingdom Metazoa; phylum Chordata; class Aves; order Charadriiformes; family Scolopacidae; genus Tringa; species Tringa tobata. Next base: position 3,840,380 of record JAHREE010000077.1, on the reverse strand, counting down.
CTTGATCTGGTATCACGAGCAGGTGCATCCTTCACCCATGCATGTTCTTAAATTTACTACTTTGAGCTGCCTAAGTAAAATGACTATTACTGGGTTCTTTCTGATAACCTAAATCTTTTCTCCCAAACCTAACAACAGCAAAGTCTCAAGTCGAGTCATTTATCAGGAAAGGCCTCAGATGCCTTAAACTGGAAGGCATTCACAGATGATGTCCCTCTGTCCACACTCCTTATTTTCATTAAAAAGTAAATTGCAGTCTCTCATGGCTTTCTAAGGGAGAGGTGAAAATGGATTGAAGTGTCTCTGGCCAAGCTTACTAGTCACACAGAAACCACGGGAGACTAAGGGCAGTGCAGAGGAACGCTATGCACAAACTACCATATGCTACTTCTCAGGCAAGTTTCAGAGGACCATTCCAGTACAACTGTGTCTCTTCTGAACTGGACCTGGTCCATGTCCAACTGGACCAGAATGTGGGCAAAAAAGACTGTAGCTTGTAGCTGTCTGACTAATTGCCCTTAAGTGACCACTGCTGCCAATGCTTTAATCACAGGAGTAGCTGTCAGTATTATCTACAGTTTTAGAAGTCAAAACTCAGATTTCACATTTCACTAAGGAAATGATTAGCAGCCAGTGTAACAAATTTATAGGTTTTATTGCAGTTAATATATATTATCTGACATTTTTAAAAAATATTCAAGAATGCACTTATATAAAACGTGCTGCAGTAAACATGGTAACTGTACCATGCTTAGCTGCAATAAAACGGAAAATCAAAAGGAAATTTCTGACAGATAGATATACAAAATATGTTTTCTTCTGCTCTTTTTACATGGACACCCGACAGAACCTTTGGATCCAGTGTGACCTGAAGTTGTGAGCCTGCCCAACAGAGTGTTCACACGATTTCTCAACTCTGTTCTTTTTTAGTTATTTCCAGCCCACATGAATCTGTCACTCCATTTGGCTGTGTATGAAGCAAGCTGCTGAACAGCACCAGCTGGATCTGATGAAATCAATATATACAGCTGGGTATTATCCTCCTACTGAAAGTACCACAACTCTCTTATCATCATGGATTTCCTGTGTGGCCTCACACACATATGGTACTGGCCAGATAACAGAACAAAACACAAGAGAACTCTAGTTGAAAAGATTAGTAATTACCCAGTATGCAGGTGAGCAATCACCTACTATTTATTGCACTCAGTGCCAACCTGTAGAGGCTGATGCTATAATAGGTCTACAATTACCATCATTTGAAATGGCTATATATAATAATATACTTTTCCTCAAAGATTAGTGCAGCTATTGAGTACCAAAGAAATCCTCAAATGAGAAAGTTCTAAATGTGCTGGAATTGTTATCACAATCTCTGGGGTTGAACCCTTGATCTGTTTTGAGCATCACGTATGACTGCTGTGCGTTAGTTTTCCAACATAAGGTGTGAATAATACTTCTCAGTCTTACATAGGTGCTGAAAACAAAATTCTCAGGCATTTCCAAGGTATTCTGATGAGGTAGGGATGCACAGAAAAGCACCTGAAAATGAAAAGGCACTAAAAGGATGAAAAAAGGATGTTAGGCCTACGCAGCAGCTCATCATTGAGATATACAGGCTGCCTTCTTACTTCCAAGGGGAGTAAATTAAAAACTGGAGGGCAGGTGATCAGCTGAATTAAAGCCATTCAGTTTTTAACTTAAAAACAAGATAAAAATTGACCAGTGAAAAAGTATATCCCTGAAGGCAGGAAGCTAGTAACAAATTATGGTAGGAGATATAGCAGAGGACAGGATGAGGAGAAATGGTATTGCTTGTGGAAGGAAGCATTTAAGGGAGAATTCATTTTACCTTATTTAAGCGAGTGCAAGTTACACATTCCGACTAACATTGCTGCAGGTATTCCCTCAACAGCCAGCTGAGAGGACAGAAGACACCTCCAGATGGTCCCTCACCACATCTGTGGACTGGAAGGATATAGAGTTAGACAGACTCCCCTTTGCTGGTGGCAAAGGGAACATGATCACTAGCTTTGTCTGGCTAGACAGACAGAGGTAGGTCTGGCTAGACCTACCTTTTAGAAAGCTCAGAGGAGGTAAAAGTCAATCCTACCCTCCTGGGTTTTTTTTTTTTGTTTGTTTGTTTGTTTTTTTTTTCCCAGTAGTAACCAAAGGCTTAATGCTAGCAGTCACCTCAATTTGTAATAATGAGCAATCAGACATTGCACCACTACATGAGTAAAGATGTGTCCTTACTGTAAAAGAAGTATAATTAACCCCGTCTTCTCCATAACTCTCTCTTGTGCAACTGCTAGCTGGATTTTGGGAAATACCAGAGGTTTATATCCAGATTAAGCAACCCTTGTTTGACAGATTTTGAATATTGAGACCAGTGTTCCTTAAGCAGCAAAGCAGAAACAGAAGAACAAAGAAATACAAAGAACAGAAAGTGGGAGAACAAGAAACAGATTTATAAAAGGGCTGCAAAGATTCATCAGAAATTATTTCTCCAGTTCCCCAGAAAGCAGATGCTGTGAAGTAACAAATCTGTCTGAAAGAAACTTTGTAAGACGAGACCCAGCCTTCCCAAGTGATAACGAATGCTGATGAATTCTTGAACAGTAAGGATATGTCTCTCTCTTGAGTCTTGTGGATTCATGGAGTTCAAGGTGGAAAGGACCATTGGATTATCCAGCCTGATCTCTGCTTAGCACAGTTTAGAAATTTTCACGTAGTAGCTCTGCTAATGATCAGAGTTATGCTAAATATAACATATTGTACTACAAGCCTTCTGGGAAAAGCAAGAAAACATACACCTATCTTTCCAGCACTTATCACCTCTTTCCCCATTTCTCAGGTCTTTTTCACTGCCCTTGCACCTCCCTTTCTCTGTCCCAGTCTCCTCCCAGAACCTGCCTCTAATTCCTTTTTCTCTGTTGGTCCCAGTTTTGATAAATCTGTAAATCTGGCACCATTACTTAAGCGATCTTATGATGTGGTTAACTAGGTGCTCTTGGAGTTGTACAAGCGTACTCCCCAAAAGATGCTCTTTTCAAACTACTCCCCTTCAAATACCTGTGAAGTTTGGCTGTTCCTCACATAATGCCTCCATAACCATTTGAGAACCTTCCACAGCATGACCTGTAGCTTTCATCAGCTTCTCACAAACTTACTAACGTTCAGCAACCTCTCATGTCACGCTCACCAGATTTCCATGTCCCCTCAGCCCAGGACCTAGTCAACAGCCCAGTCATTTCCCTGCAGCCTTAACACCATCTTTGTCTCAGATTTTTGGGCAGTCATTTTATGTTAACCTCTTTAGGTCTGTAAAGGAAGAAATGCCACGGGACAAGATCCTCTGATATAAATAACTATTGTTCTCTATTTCTCTTCATTAAAAGCAGTATGTCATGGAAACATAACACCTCGGAGGAGTGGGAATTCTCAACAGCTGGTGATTATTCTGGCTGCTGAAAAATCTTAATAGTTTCTTAATTACCCACTGATTATGTTCAGAACAACTTCTTGGTTGCTGAGGTGACTCTAGAATGTTTGTTTGCTTCTTCTCTCATGGACATCCATAGGTTGTGGCAACGCATCAGCAGTCGGGAACATCTCACTAAACGGAGTACATGAAATCCACCCCAGAGCTTTCTCCAAACACACTTTCCACTGAATGCCTGCCATTAGTTGTAACCAATGAGCTACCATCTCTCCTCTTTTAGATCAACCCTTCATAAACCTCAAATACCAAGTTCAGAGGATGTGTTGGTGGCTGCCAAATTTTCAACTAGAAGAGGAAGGCCTTTCTCTGAGATCCATTTGCAGAAAACACCACAGTGTGGTACAAAGATTTCATCAACATTTCAAAAATCCTTCATGACTCACTTGTACCTTTGTTTCATTTGGATTTGCAATACTATTGTCCAAACAATCCAACAATCTTGTCATTCCTTTTTGTGATTCACATGACACATCTGTCATTCGAACTGGAATCACCTTTTGGATTGGTATACTTTTTGGTACATACCATCCAAACACCGCAACTACTTTATATTTTATTGAAGAATACTAAATGAAGGTTCCTTTATTTTTTCTATGGATTTTGCAGCCTTTCTTTCTCTAACACTTTTTTCTCTTTGCTGCTTTTTTTCAGAGGTCTACCCTGTCTTCTTTCTCCTATTCATTTTGGGTTTGCCAGGATTCTACATGGTATCCCAGTTCCTCATCACAGATACAGAAATCAAATAACAACTCCTTACTAGAACAACTAACTCACTAGAACAATACAACTCTTCTCCTTCAGCCCCATAAAAACTGCTAATAAAATAATGTATATCCCTCAAGTGAAGACAGATGCAGAGAAAATTCATGCAAGTTGTGCTGCATCCTTAAGTGTTCACTAGATTCATATTCGGCTGGAACACGAGAACCTGAATGCAGCAACAAAACCATCAAAGCCACAAAAAAAAAAGTGTACTCACAAGTAGGAATAAGGCAATGCAAAAAAAAGTATAATCTCACTTAATCTTAGCTGGAAGTTAGAGTTGCTCTATTAGAGAAAACCAAGCACCTCCACGGAATGATCCATTACATTTTGAAAACAAGTGTTTGGACTGAATTTGTCTCTTGAAATGCCTCTTTTCCTTGACCGTAGAGTGAGCTTGTATGACTAGACAAGATACTTAAATTCTAGATGAATGAGTAAGATAACTTTCAATGAAAGACCAGTTTAGGTATCATATCACCTGTGGTGTCTATGGAAAACTAATGATTAGTAACTTATCAGATTAATAAGGCATATATATACATGCCTAATTGTATTTTATAGTATGTTAACAAGCCTAAAAATTATTACGAGCACCAGAAAAACCATATGGCTATAAAGAACATAGCAATTAACACATACAGCCAGAACATGAACTGAGAGGCTGAACTGTTCTACTTAGTGCATGTGCATTACTATAATCCAAGAAGAAAGGGACAGCTCAGAGAAAGAGCTGCTTTTAGCAGCCTTAGGCAATACTGCAGATAGGGCATCCGCTTATGAAGAATCCGTCTGAGAAAAAAGTAGAGGAAAGACGTAATCTTCAAAGAGCCGGCCAGGGCACACCGTCCCGCTGCTCTGTTACTGCTAAGCGAAGCTTCAAAAAATAACCAGTCATCGCCTAAAGAAGAAAATATTTTCAGATGTATTTTAAGAAAGCTCGCGTTATCGCGTTTCTGTGCTTTGCACTTTGGTAATCGAGAACTGAACGCGGGAAGCTCACGCTTGCCCTTTCCCTCCCTATGGGGATGGGGAATAACGGCGGAAACCATGCCAGAGCCCCAGGGCGGCGGGGAACCAGACGCCGCTGCGGCCGCCCCTGACCAGCGCTCCGCCTGGAGCTTCCCCTCCTTGCTCCGCAAAGGGAGAAGAAGCCTACGGCACACCAGCCCGCCGGGAAAAACCACCACCTGCCACCAGCTAAGGAAGCCCTTCCCGGACGGCGAGGCACTGCCCTCTCCCTCCCCTCAGCTCCGGCCCGGGCGGAAACCCCCCTCAGCAGCTGAGGCGACTAACGGCCCCGGCGCGCACCCGCCGCGCCTGCGCATAAGCTCCGCCCGCCCGCCGCGGGGCACGGCACGAGCATCCTCACGAGCACGCAGGGCGGGGGAAGAGGGAGGGACAGAACTACAACTCCCCTCCAATAGGCACACGGGCTCCGCTGTTTTTCCTTCCTCTGGCCAATCAGCGCTCGCTTCCTCCCCCACCCCCTTAGGCGCTCTGGCCAATGGGGATCGGGCTCTTAGGGCGTCGGTGATATTCAAACGGAGAGCGGCGCGGGCGCCCTGGTCTGGCCTGAGCTCCGTCCCGGCCCCGCAGCGGCGGGCGGTGAGGGTGAGTTGTGGCCGGGCTGGGTTGGGGGGTAGCAGTAGGGTGCTAGTGAGGCCGTGGGGCTCGCCTCCCGCCGGCCCCGTCCTCAGGCCCGGTGCAGGCCTGCGGGGTGGGCGCGGCGCCTCCCTCGGCCCTGTGGGGCGGCCTCGGCGGAGAACAGGGCCCACGACGCTGGGTTCCCTGTGGGGAAGGGGACCGACTGCCTCTCTCTGCTCATCTCCCGGATCACCTTCTCTCACCGCCTTCCTCTTCTGTAGTTTCTTTTAACTAAATTTTATGAGGGGTTTCGGGGGTGGTGTTGGTTTTTCTCCCCCTTGTTTATGCTCGGTGTATTACGAAATGAAAAGAAGAAGTAGTTCTGGATAATACAGCTGGATGCAGGCTTGGCAAACACAGGAGAAGATCAAATTGGTTGAGGTTATTGTGCAAGTTATTCTCAGTTAGGCTGAGGAGTAGCACTTTCTATAAATGCATGTAAAGCAGGAGTCTGCTTGATATTACTTTGGGCAAATGGTTTTGGAAACAGGAAGGTGCCTGTGGGCAAGGAGAGGGAAAAGGAGAGATAAGTCTTGGAATGCGTACCCATTCAGGTGCTAAAGCAATAGCTGTTCCTGAAGTGATTACCCTCAATTAAAACTGCTCTCAGCTGTGTCCCTTCTTACTCCTGGGCTATATCCTTAACTCTTCAGAGCTTAAAAATCGTGTTTCAGTGGCTTTGTGACCTGCTTTGTTCTTCTCTCGATAACTCTTACCTGCCGTACGGCCTCTGGTTTGTTGATGCTGCAGTAGCTCACCTGCTCCTCAGTTTCTTTCTGATTAGTCCTATTTTGAATCTTTGAATCTTATCTTATTTTGTAGCTAACACCAGAATTTCAGTTTTTCCTATTTATTTTTGTAGTTAATATTGCTAGTTTCTTAAATTAATTTTTTTTCATGTTGGGGTGTTTTTGTTTCCCTTTAAAAAAAAGCCTGAACTAGGCTTTAGGATTTGTAAACAAAACCAAGCAAAGATTATGCACATACATAGGGTGTTTTAAAGCCTGGGTAGAGGCTTTGAAACCACCATGTTTCTATGTATTTTGTGATGTAATGACTGGATAAAGGAGAGACTTCCACTAATGACTGCACTAGGGAACAGGTTAGAAGTGAGTTGTTGAGTCTGTTTAGTTAGATAGCTAATTAATAATCTTGGAACCCCGACTTGTAATCAGAGTATGAAGGGAGCTGAAGTCGGAGAGGATTTGGAGGGCTGTGCCACTCATCTGAATTCAGATTTTGGTGACTGCTTATGGAAAAATTTAGCTTGACTATTTCTAGTAACCATTTTTTTAGTGTCCATCTGGAGTAAGCAAAAGTTTCAGGATTTCTTTCATATTTCTGCAATTGCAATTTGCTCTTTAAAATTTAACCTAAAAGCTTGTATCTTTTTAGCAAGGTCTTCTGCTTTCATGACTGCCTGTGGGTTTTAAATAAATTCAGCAGTGTGAAAACCAGTATCTGTTTCTTCAAAGCAGTAATAAAAACCAGCTTCTTCTTTAATATCTACATTACTGGAGGGATGACAGATAATGCCATGTGGTTCTGAAGGTGGTTGTGTGGTGTTATTATATGTTTCCATTTGTACTTGCCTTGAATCAAGGCATGAAGATCCTGAGGATACTAACTTTTAAACACTTGAATGTCCACGTGATAGATGCTAATGTTGAGGTAGGGTCTTTGGTAGCACTGTGGTGTGTTTAGACAATGTTGATATAACTGCACTTGGAGGAAGTTCTGCTCCCTGTAACTGACAGCATTTGCTCTACTACCGTCAAGCATGAGCATCTTTGCTTAAATGTTGAGAACTATTAAATGACAAACTGAATATATCAGCAGAATAATGCAAATACTGTAGAAGACAAAGGCTACAGTTAGTTTCCCCCTCTTGTTTGTGTGTGATATTTCTGCACAGGAAAGGAAGGCACCAGAAAACACGTGGATGGACAGAGTTCCTGAACCTGAGGTGGCATTTGTACCTCCTCTACACAGAGTAGAGGACTTAAAGTTCTTTAGACACTATAAGACACTTTAATCAGACCATAGGAGCAGAGCTAAGGCAATCTTTAACATTTGTAGCCGCAGTGGTCTGGAGATATAAGGAAAATATAGATAAAAGGATAACTTGAATATATGTTACAAGGCTTGGAGGAAAAAAGCTAGGCAAGCTCTTGGGCGCTTTCTTAATTTTTTTACTGCCTACTATACTTCCATAAACAGATGCAGTATTTCAGTAGATTACAGGGGTAGGAAGAATATACCTTTTTGTTCAAGGATTAAAAAGTGTTTTCATACTTTCTCAAAGTTTGCATTTGAGGAAAACTGAACAAATAGTCTAACACAGCAAATCTGGTATTTCAAGACTGGATATTGTTACTTCTCTTTAGTATCAATAAATGTTGTTGGGTGTATTACGTATGAAATCCTATGGATAACCAGTACTGCCACTTCATTTACGACACTCTGCCCTTTTCGTCTCTGTTCCTTGGCTCCTTATTTAGTGCATCTGTGTGAGGGGTTGAAGTTACTTTACTACACTTTTTTTTTAAAGGTTGCACTGTATCTTCCTGATCTCTGCGTGCACATTCTCTTTGTTCTTTGCTTCCCTGTCTCTTAACCTCCTTACAGGGTATACTCATACTCATTTACTTTTCAATGTCTAACCATTCCATTTTTGATGCACAGGAACTTCTTCAGGATGGAGAGCTACATTTCTCACCTTTGTTGGATTCTTGAGACCATCTGAGATAGTCCGACCCTCATCCATGTTATCTTTTTGACAAGGCATATCCTTTTTTCGGGAGAAGTTTTCTCACCATAGTACACGTTGAACCTTGAACAATTAAGCAGCACACCAGAAATGTAAGTTTGACATGTATTGATGAGAGCTAAGAGCAAATTTATGCAGGAAATGATTTGTCTACTACATTTGGCAAGCTATCAGTGTAAAAAGAGTAATGAACCTTTTACAGTGGTAAGGAAAATATAAATATTGTCTTTAAAAAAAAAAATCCATCTGGGAATTGTTAGTGATTACAGTTATAATGAGAGATTATGGTCTTGCTAAACCTGAGGTAAATTTCTTTTTATCTTCTTGGTGCTTCAAGTTTTGGAGAAGCTGTCTTCATCCGTACTTTGAGGGAATGGGGTACAGTTCAAGGACAGATCTTTAAGGGTATTCTCACCTGTAAAGAGGAGATTTGGTGTATTGAGTTCCCGTGGCCCCCCTATATCAAAGGCAAAACTGCAGTATGTACCAAAATCTTCCTTATGAAGAGACATATGTGTTGGTTTTTTTTCCCCTATGGAGTAAATAAGTATCATCTTTAGAACAGCATGTAAACAGTGTTTGCTACAGTAATCTCTTGTGTAATTTTAGCAACATAGTCTCAAAAAAAATGGGACGGTTTACAGAGCCAGCCTCAGAACAGCCTAGTATTTTTCCCTGTGCGCTTTAGAGAGAAACAGATAGTAAAGGAAGTTCCAGACAAGTGCTGAAATTAGAATTTATTCATTGTACTTCTTTTTTAAAGAAGAATGAAGGTAGGGTTCTTTTTTATTTGGTTTCAACTCAGTGAAACAAAAAATGTTTTTCAGATAAGGGCTGGTTTAGCATGTTGTCTTTAGCTTTCATATTTTTGCTTCCCCTATTTGGGGGATACTTGCTTCTACTTTTCTTAGACCACTGAAAATATTTCATTTTGTAATTGAAGGAAAAAACTGTTTTCAGAACTTAGTGCTTTTTTTTTTTTGCTTTTCTGCAAAGCTGTTACAAAGTCATGTGTTGAATGTCTCACCAGGCTCTGAGAGTAGCTGAAGTGCTGCTGAGACCTTTTGATAGTGGTAATGCACACGGTGCTTTTACAAGACTAAAATTTGGAGTTTACACAAAAAAAACCAACCCATGTTTTGAACCTACTAAAACAACTTCTCTATATAGACAAGAGCCAAATTTATTCTTGATGGGCTGTTTATAATACAGGCAGAACATGAAATCTGCATACTTCTGCTGTACAAAAAAGCTCTGTAAACATGAACATCATTCTGTTTTATAGTTTCTGCCACTTTTAAAGTGCAAATTTGTGACAATTAGTACTCTAAAATTTATTGTGAGGCTTCCTGAAAGTGGTGCCGGGTTTAGTTTTTTGATAGTGGAATTAGAGGTGGATGACCTTAGTTTATCCCATTCAATTACATTTCTATTGATAATTCATCTGAAATAGATCTAATTTCTCTGGGCCTTCCAGCAACTTTTCATTGACGTGTTATACCCAAGTATGAAAGGAATAAGGACCAATAATTCACTGTAAAAATAAACTTAGTCTTTCTTTGAACCTATTTATTCTGTCCAGAGTGCTTTACCTTCCTTGTTTCTGTGCCCAACTTCACAGTAATTGGGAATTCAAATACCCTGCATATGCACTTAATTGACCACAGTTTTTAGTGTTAAAATTCTCCTGTTCATTAGATGCATGGAACTTGCAAGCCTTTACCCAGTTTGTTCTTTAGAAAGAATCCTACCTCTTATGGACTTTGCTTTTCACCCGTAGTATGTTTTCACACTTCTATGTGTCAATTAAATGTGCAAGGTCATGATTATCTCTCCTTGTGGTGAGAAGATCCCTGGGTCCTCTTACTGTCCCAAACTGCAAAATAGTGCTGTAGATGCATAGTGTATCTTTAAGGTATATATTTGTTTCTTACTGATATTGTTTATTTCTCCTGACCTCTCTTCAGGCAGACTTAAAATCTCAGTGGTATAAGTAAGTGCACTGCATTTAACTTAAGAAATGCTGCTTTAGAGAAGGAAAATGTTAAAATTGAGGTATAACAGGAATAAACTGATATTTTTCAGACCACATCTCGCTGTCCAACTATGGCATAATGGTGTTAAACTGAAAGAGGGGAGATTTAGATTAGATATTAGGACACCCTTTCCTGTGAGGGTGGTGAGAGCCTGGCCCAGGTTGCCCAGAGAAGCTGTGGCTGCCCCATCCCTGGAGGGGTTCAAGGCCAGGCTGGATGGGGCTTGGAGCAACGTGGTCTGGTGGGAGGTGGTGCCCAGGGCAGGGGGTTGGGACTGGATGATCTCTAAGGTCCCTTCCAACTCAAACCATGCTATGATTCAATGTTAAATAAAAAATATCATACCCATTACAGAGAGGAGGTAATGTTAAAAGATAGGTTGTAAGTATCTTTTATGCCTTGAAACTTATTTCTACTGCAAGTTATACTTGTGATGGAAAAGATTAATATTGTTACAACTTCAAGGTTACAATAATAAAGTTTTTTTTCCATATGAAAAACGTTTAAGGCAGGTGTATATGTGGGGTGACACGTTGAAGGCAGTCTAACCCAGCCTTACAGGTGTCATCAAATGAAAGTCTTTCCTCGTCCCTTTCCTTTCTCTTGTCTGTCTGGTGACACAGTTGAGAGAGCAGGAAAAACATCAAGCACAAAGAGAGCTTTTAGCTCTCCCCCTTTTTTCTGTGGTTTTCTGTTTCTCCCTGAGCCAGGTCACCGTGAGGTCTGACAAATACTGGTTTCATTGCTGTATATTCCAGAGAGGTGGCAGGAGTGTGTGGCTCACAGCAGGACTGCCTCTTAGCCATGCTAATCTGTGGATTCAGGATATGGTTTAATACAGTAGACTCCTAGTTATTCAGGCAACATATCCCACCCCCTGTTTTATTCAAAAACTGGGTGTACCTTATGGGAAAGGGCTGCTGTGAAGCATGGACTCGTATTTGGCCACGTTGGTTATGTACCAATTCCTTTTGCTCACTTATCTTGGCTTCTGCCATGAAGTTTACTTGTATAACTACATTGACTAAGGTTTAATAGAGTATTCATGTTACAGGCTATAGTTGAGTTTTAATTAATCTGCATAATATATGTGAGAGGCTTTAATTCCAATTAAGGTTCTTCAGTAACATCGCTGGTTTTTAACCTTGTGTCTGCAGATGGAGGAGGAAGACCACAGCGAAAGAAGATTGCCACAGATTGCTTCAATCATGAACAGAGTTAGAGACTTGAAAAACAAATACAGAAATGAAGACAATATTACAGATGAGCTTAACTATACTAAAATCTCAGCTGATACAACAGGTATGTCTTTTTTGTTACGCCATTGCCACTTCTGCAGCGGATCTTAACCTACATTGAGTGAAAGAACTATTAACTGAAAGGAGTTAAGGTTTTATATATCTTCAGTAATAATGACCACAAAATACATGTAATCTCTCCTTGTTCATTTAACTGTGCTCTAATCTTGTTAAAAAAAAATAAAATCACTAGTCATCTTACATGCAAACTTATAAAAAGTGTTTTCTTCTGCTCGTGTTTGCTGCAGTTTTAATCAATCTCCTTTGTTTTTTTTCCTGTCAGATAACTCTGGAACTGTTAATCAAATAATGATGACAACAAATAATCCAGAAGACTGGCTGTGTTTTTTGCTGAGGCTAGAGAAAAAGGGTCTTCCTCAGATGGACGCTAACCTATTGAACAGACTCATTGGTCGTTACAGTCAAGCGGTGACTGCGTTGCCTGCAGAGAAGCACAGTCAGGATGAGAGCTATGCTCGCATCCTCGTGAGATTTGCTGAGTTGAAAGCGTAAGTATAAATTTTCAGTCTAAGAACTCTGCATTTAAATGATGATAAAAATAGCTTGACAGTTAATGGTTTCTGCAGCAAATGGTCATTTTGAGTGTGGATGTTTTCATGTTGGCTCCTTGAAACTGTGAGCAGCCTGGGGTAGTCAGCTTATCTATTGTCTCCACAGTATTTGCATTTTTGGTAGGTGCTGATAAACATGATTCTTCAGAGCTATTTGAGTTAGAGATGCTAATGCACTTTTTTCTGGATTCTATGTACGTGGGGAAGTAGCATGAGACTCTTTTTTTAGCTTTATACTTCAGCTCAAAAGAAGAGGGTGAAATCTTGTAACTTTGGGTAACTATAATCTCTGTATTAAACTGTGTAAGTTGTAAGTTAGATTTAATTTCCCTGTGGGCTTGTATAACTGCTGTGGCTGTGAGGTAAACAATTTGCTGTTATCTAATCCATCTGGTCAAACCATAGTGGTCTGTCCTTGTCTAGTTGGCTTTCTCTCTTACTAGGAAAGACTCATCCCAGCTACATTAAATTAGCTGCCTTAGGGTAGGAGGAATTTCTCGGGACATCATTCTATACTTTCATACTTAGGAAATGAGGTTTGACTGTGGTCATTTCTCCTGGTTTGGGGGAGAGCATCTGTCGTTTGTTTCAGTGGCCAGTCTGGCCCGAACCACGACATCATTTATTGCTTTATTCAGTCCAAAAGTGAACAGCGTGGTACCTTAGACATTTTCAGATATAATTAATTACCCCTGTCCCAAATTATATTTTTTTTTTTGAAAGGAGTTCTTTTTGCCACTTCAAAGTATTTCCTGTAATGGTATTTGAAGAGCTACCTCTTAAGATTGCAGCAATCCTTAGCAATTAGAGTTGAGCAACTGGTCTTCCAGTGAAAATAGCTAGTCTTTTTCTGTTTCTTGTACGTCTTCCTATTTGGCTTTTTTGGCAGGTGGCTTGATCTTACAGTATGTTATCATCTACTTCTTTATCTGTACTGTCATTTGCATGGACCTTGCTGCATCAGTGTTTACTAAAAGCGTACAATGGAAATAATTTCTTGAATCTACTGTTGAGAAACAAACAGGAGTGAATAATGACCTGTCAATCCTCAGTATCTTGAAGAGGTAATGTGGTTTTGTGTGAGTGGAGTAAAGCATATCTTCCAGCGAGGCCGCCTTTCTTTAAAGATACTGGGAGACGGTGTTCTCATTTCAAGGTTAGTTGCTTGTCCTCAGAACAGAAATTGTGTAACGTAAGCTTCCAGCTCATACTTTCTGGAATTTCTTGTCCAGAATGATGATAAGGTGCTATTATCAAGGCACATCTGTTATCTCATTACATACAGTAGGAGTTTAAGTTCAGAAAGATTATTTCCTAACTCCCTAATCACTTTAAAACTCTTGGACCTATTTCCACTTGATCTTTAAAACATGATTTTAAAGGTGGATACTTTTAAAATGGATACTAGAACTGCGTTTATTATTCTATGTGTTGTATTGCAGAAGGCAAAGCTGAAAGCACTGTCAGTAGCCTGTTAATGTTAGAATGCATGAATGTTACTAACAGTTTTAGTTGCAGTGTCCCACTGAAATGTCTTTAGTTGCTTCCCTACTACAGCCTTTAGGGGAACCTTCTTGGAAGAGTAATCTTATCTTGTTGCACTATTAAAATGTGTTTTTTATAGCTATCCTAAAATACCTTTTGCTTTGGTAGCCAGCATTGCTGTAGAATCTACCCAGTTCACTGGGTAGCTCAGATCTGCTCTGTTTTCTGCTTCATATTTTTAATTGGCAAATGTCATCAGTCATATGTTTCCGGACTTGCTAATGAAAATTATTTTTTAAAAAAGATGAACAACCTACTCCCAAACCCCTCTTAAAAAATGTACCCACCGAAATCTGACCTAGCAAATTCCATTGGGATTGATGCTATAAGCGTCTCCTTAAATGATGGTCATCCCCCCCTATAAAAATTACTTTTAGAGATTAGCTAGTTCTTAATTGTTTATTATAAGGTAACGCTTTCTCATTGAGTGGCATATAACGTCAATTACTTACATGAAACTACACTTGTGAACTACATGAATGTGAAATTGCTTTTGACTGATCAGATCTAAAAAATAACATTGCTTGTCTGTTGTTTTTGGCGATTAATGTTAAGTTAATCAGTGAGTGGTTATCTGGGTCTTTTGGCATGTTCACTTGTGACTTTCTTGGCGTTTGAGATTTCCCTGGTGTTTCACGCTCACTTTCTCTGTTGCTGGCTTGTCTAGTACTGTCTATTTTGTCTCTGCTTGTTTTAGCTTCTATTAAAGAAAATCCTCTCCTCTCATGACTTCCTAGAGTGCTTCTGATTTATATTTTAGTCATTGTAAGTAAAGTAACACTTTGATGCAGAGGTGCTCTGATGGAGCTGCCTTTGGTGGGAGAAGAAAGTTGCTCTTTGGTAGGCTGCTGTTTGGTGTTCTTCCCAAATGTTCCACCTAACGGGAAAAGCGAGTCAGAGCATCACAAGCCTCAGAAGCAGCAACAGCAGCTTGAGATTTCCAGTGGCTGTTGGCATCAACAATTTTCTTCTTATCAAAGCTGGATTATTCCCTTCTTGGTGCTGGACGTGTATTCTCCTGGTATCTTCTCTAGCAGCATCCTGACGGTGCCAAAACCTGTTGACCTATTATGATACTGAGGTGGTTTGAAGACCCTGTGAATGTGCTCTGGAACAGGTGAAGGTGAACAGTCAGCTGTGTCTGAGACTAATTATCTGTTATCACACTTCAACTGTGCCAGGCCTGCTTTCATGTACCACTTCTGGCTGTAGCACAGTGCCACCAAGTGTGTGGCACTTGATGCCCATTGCTAACATTAGGTCTTGTGCTGCATGTTGCTCTCCAAGTCGTTGCTGCTTTCTACAGGCGCTTAAATTTTAATGTGCTTTGTGAAAGTGAATGCAATTCACGTCACAGCTTAATTTGTTACTTGGACTTTGTCTGCAGATGGCAGACAGCTGTGCCTCTCCTGTTGCTTTGGATGATCAGAGCTGAGTTTATTAAACTTACTGGAGTCCAGTAAGGTGCCTAAACTGTGGGAGAGACGATTCTCATTCTCAGTCCCCTAGAATTTTACTGGAAATATGTTTTCCTGCTTTGTGTTGTATTTTTCTGGACTTATTTTTTGAGACATTGTAATAAGTTTTTCACTATCCCCACTTCTAAGTGCTACCATTGCTTACCTGTTGAATCAGGGTGGAATTTTGGAAGAAATTCCTTTATCTGCTGGTTGTAGATTTTGCTAAGTGTTAAAACCTCTATTTTTGGTAAGATTAAAAAGAGAGGAGGAGTCCATTGAAATGTAATGTTAATTTATTATTTCACAGTGATGTAGGTTCATGCCATTTCTATCTCAATGAGCATTTACTTCAGCTGTAAGATCCTCTAAAATACTTCAATGCTGGTGTACTGTGTGCAAGAACCGCAGTTGTCCTACTTAGCAATCTATGGCCGAATGTAAAACTAGCAATAAAATGTAGTAAAAGTCAAACAAAAACAAAACCCCCCAAACTATTAAATGTGAAGTATCTTGTCTGGACTTAGTTGCACAATCCCTACATCTTTGAAGTATACAGGGTTTGCCATTGTTCCTGGTGTGTCTGCAGAAAACAGACTTAAATCCACCTTGTGCTACTAAATATAACTGATAAGAATGTGTTTCCTGGGAATATGGGGAAATCGGTGTTCCCATAGAACCCTTGATAGAGGTAGTGATTGGGTAAATCCCCTTGTTTTCTCTGGGGATGGTGTTATAGATGGACCAACAGAAAGGACTTCCCTTAGTGACCCGCATCTCTAAGGGAATCTGACAATTTGGGTGAAGTTGCAGAAGCTCTTCAATGTAGAGAAACTCAAGACCCAAGCATTTGTCCAGCATTACTTTAATGTCCCGGATTGGAAACTTTGTGACTGTATTCTTGCAGGATATAACTAATAGTGCATATAATATTTCTTCTGACTTCTTTAATATGATAAATTTTTCCATGCTTGGTGTTTCTAAAGCTGTCTCCTCCCTGTCCCCCTGCCTTACAGGAGTGGATGCATCCAGAAGTGTAGAGATTTTTCTCTGGATAGTGTTAGCTTATAGCCTGTACAGGTTGGTGGGTGTTCTGAGGGGAAAATTATCTACGTATTTTGAGGAATCACATGAATGGTGACAAAAAATGAGTCTTTAATCTTTCTTTTAGGTTTGAGCACATTCTGTTTTTTGGAAAAGGTCAGCTTCGTATATTTGAATTATTAGCTTTTAAAAACTCTTTCCTAATTTATACTTCACTAATGGTTCTAAAGAAGATGACAAAAATTCAGCTACAGATGGATGGCTTTTCCGGGATCATCTGTGCTAGTTCCGTGTCACACAGCACATGGAACTTCATCTGTATTACTCAGGCTCTTTACCTTCTTGTAACTATTGATGTGTTGCTTTTACAGTCTTCAGGATCCAGAGGAGGCCCGGGACCAGTTTCATCTGGCCAGACTGAACTGCAAGAAGTTTGCTTTTGTGCACGTGGCTTTCGCACAGTTTGAGCTGGCACAAGGTGTGTAGAAAAACTTCTTTGGTGGTGCTGTTCTGTGTTCTAGCTTTTGTTGTTTTAACCTCCTCTGTTACATAGTTTGCAAGAAAACTGATAGATATTAAATCAGAAAAAAAGAAAAATCTGGATTTTCTTCTTTTTTTTGATTGAAATTTAATCAGACTGTGTGTTCATTTTACAATGAAAGCACGTGCACAGTTCTTGATAGGTTTTTTCCTCTGTAGAAATAACTTTCAAACAGAATGAAAATTAGCAGTGATTTCTGGTTTGTTTTTTTTTTTTCTAAGCTTTCGATCTTACAGTGGGAGGAGTGAGTAAGGCTCTTGCTGTGTTGAAAACTGATGCTCAAACTTGAGTGGTAATTTCAAATCATAGAATGGTTTGGGTTGGAAGGGACCCGAAAGACCATCCAGTCCCACCCCCTGCCCTGGGCAGGGATACCTCCCACCAGACCAGGTTGCTCCAAGCCCCATCCAGCCTGGCCTTGAACCCCTCCAGGGATGGGGCAGCCACAGCTTCTCTGAGCAATTTCCCTTTAGCTGTTTTAAACTTGCTTGTGGAAGAAATTCTGGCTCCTTCCAAAAACGGTCTGTAGATTTTCTGTGGGTTTTTGTTAGATCAAAAGATGATGTAAATGTGCAAATTAAATTTTCCCTTCTGCCACTCAGTTAGAAATTGGTTTTTAATCGACTCTTCTGTTTTCTGTTCCATTGTTGAATATTGCTGTTGGGACAGTGGAGATGGCTGATATCTGCTGGGGTCACTTGGGTTTATCATTTGGGGTGTGGGTTTTTTTTTCTTCATGTATTAAACTCTTTATCTCTGAGGTTTTCTTGGTTTTGATCTTTGAATAAGTATATTGTCAATAAGTGTAATAAAACCTATTGTGTAATTTAAGTAAAGTGTAGAAATGCTACTGGTGGTTACCAGTGGCTGGATTCACCCTGTCACAATCACTTGTGAGTTTAATTACCCCATAGCTAGGGGATGTGTTCCTGCAGTACTTTCTCTTACTGTGGCTGTGAATAGTCAACCTGAGCTGAAGTACTAATCCCAAACCAATAAGCCATTTACGATTGGCTTTGTTTTAACTCTAACGTGCTCTCCTGATTTGTATCTGAGATCCTCGAGCTGGTTTATTTGACATTTGGTAACGTGGATGCAGCTCCATGGGCCCATACACACGGGCCCAATTATAGAGGACTAATTAATGTGTGAGTTGTTTGTGCCTTGAGTGCTGTTCCTTTTTCATGGAGTGTGTCCAGCTTAGGCCAGAAGGAAAGGAGGAGGGTGGTGCTTTGTTACCTTCTCCTGAGCATTTCGGCATCGCTTCCACAAACCTGCCAATTCCTTCTGGATTCATCTGTCGTTCCCTTTGCTTTAAGAAAAAGAAAAAGTTAGTTATGCATTCACTTCCCTGTCTCGTCCAAAATTGTGAGCTAAAGCTCAAGTCAAAATTCTGGAATTACGGTTGGCAAATTGATACTGATTTCCTTATAAATTGATTATTCATGACCTGAAAATAGAGTGACACAAAGATAGCATTCTGGTTTGGTTTTATTTCAATGCTGAATATAACTTCATTTAAAAAGGTCAGATGAGGAGCTATCTCTTCCTTCTTTTGGTGTGCCTTGTGTAGTGTGCTTGGAGCAAGATTTGCTGTGAACTACTGAGGACTCTGACCATAAATAAAACTCTAATTTTGGCTATTTAGAATGTTATGCTTAAGTGGATTGTTCTTTTTGTATGTGATTGAAACTCACAGGTACTTCTGGCTTTGCTTTTATGCATTTGTTCCTCATCCTTTAAAGGAGATGGAGCTGTCCATTTTTTACATAAGTGTTTTAATGTCATATTATTTGTTATTCAATGAAAGGCACATAATACTAGGAGGAATTACTTTCATTTTGAACAGTAGATCTTGTTGAAGCAATGTGTGGTTACTAAATATGGCCAAAGGCAGAATGCTGGGGAAGGTTTCTTAAAAAGAAATACCAAGCCTATCCACTTAGGGTTTGGGAGAAAAGTAGTATTTGATTATATGGTTAAACAAAGCATAACAAATATGCACAAAATACACTTAAATGAAATCATAGCTAATCTTATTTTGGTGTTTCCTTGCTGAAGTGTTAAACATTATCCAGTTAATTTTCTTAAAATATTACTTAAGCATCAGTTTCTAATATCTACTACCCGCCTGCCCCAGTCTGAACTGCAGGTGACATTGCCAGCTAACTCCAGTTTGAGTTTTGAGTGCTAGAGACATCATGGAGCTCTGAAATATACTATTATATAGTAAAGCAAATAATTGTATATGTACACGGCACTTATAAAAACAAAGTGGTTGATGTTATGCTGCTTTGGAACTGAGGAAGAAGGGCATTTGGGACTTAAGGGCATTAACAGCTCTAACAAAACATTACATCATTTTGCCCTGATGCTCTCTAAACAAAGGAAAATGTTTTGGTTGCAGTACGCTTCTTAGTTTTTTTTACTAGGTGTATGTGTACATGCTTATGTATGTAAACTGATTGCTTTCAGTATATTTTTTTAAAACACACCCTCTTCCCTCCCAGTTCTCTTCAGTCTCTGTTTATGACATTTAGTAATGTGTAAAATTAATGAAGCAGTATCCTTCCTTTTCAGTCTTTTCTTAATGGTAGTGCTTTCTGGAGTAGTGATGTTTGGTTTAACAGCTGCTTTTAACTTTGATTTCTATTAAATGCATTAAAGATGTCTTATAATGCGTATGTAAAAGTTTGTATCTGGTCAGATGTAAATAGAAGTCCATAAAGCTCTTATTTCCTTGCTGATACTGCAGAAAACTGAATTTTAGAATTTGTGTTGTATTTCTTTACAGTTGCTGTAGCATTAAACAAATGCTATGCGACTGTATAAAGCATATTTTGTCACCTGGTTTTCAACTTCATGTGAAAAATTGACTTACATGATTCACCTGTAGCTTGTTCCAGGCAGTATCTTGAAAGTGGATATTTAAGGGGGGGGCAAGTGCCTCATGAACAATGGCTTCACAGAATGGCATGAGTGTAATCATGTCTTTAAAAAAAGACTATGTTGCCCCAGTATAACTTCTTATTTCCTTGATTTCTACTTCTGTGTTCCTTGCTGCTTAGGAAATATGAAGAAGTGTAAGCAGCTCCTTCAGAAAGCTGTGGAGTGCTCTGCTGTTCCACTAGAAATGTTGGAAACTGCTCTGCAAAACTTTCATTCACAAAAAAAGCAGTTGCTTTCAGATGAAGAGAAGGAGAACTTTGCAGGTAACAACAATTTCTTAAACTGTTAGAGTTTTTTGCATGTTGTAATGCTCAATTGGAAAAAAAAAATATTCTGTAATGTTTATCCTTTCTACTTATGCAAACTCAAAATCTGTTATTGTCTAATAAAAAAGCACATCTATCTATATTCTCCATCTTATTTCCTCAATACTCTGTTCCATCTTTGATGCAATGAATTTAGTTTGCAGGAGACATAGGATGGTAGACTTTAATTCTGTTCCTCTGACTCATTAGGTCTTTCTCTTTCATAATAGAGACTTCCAGCTGAAAGTGTGAAGAGCTACTGGTGGTAGAGTTGAGTTAGAACAGAAACACACAGAGTAAGCCATATAGATTGCTTACTAGTCAAATCTAGGAAAAAGAATCCATTTCAACTTCATATTTATTTTATGCTGTAAATCCAAATGGATTTACAGAAACACAGCTGAGGTGGCACAAAAATTTGTATCAAAATTTGCACCACGTAAATGAAGTCAGAGCCCCAAAGCTAGTGCTCGGCAGGAGGAGAACAGGCCAGGCCCGGGGTGTTATCGATATCTTGGGTCTCTGCAGCAGCAGGGAGTTGTTAGGGTCATTTCGACAGTTGTACCTCTGAGATACCTCTCAAACAAGCTGGGTTTTGATAGTTAATTTAGGATTTATTATAGTTATTCAGCTGTGGGCGTTCTCCTCACATGAGCTGATAAATAACTGAAATGAAGAGAGAAAGAATCCAAATGTAAGAGGTTTTAAATTTTGTGAGGAATTCTTATGGAGCAAGCTTCAGAAGCATCCTTTGGATGATGCTGTTTTGGAGTGGAGGTGTATTCTGAGAGTGTAGATTTGGAAAATCCGCTTGCTCTGAAAGCGTGAATTTCTTCCTCACTCCAAGATACTATTTAAACCAGTGGTTTTGGTGCTTGTATTCCTTTTCTGCACATAGGATAAGGTAAGTGAGGTTTTTGAATTCAAAGTTAAATTCCTTGGATAGTCTTTGGACATCTTGTCTTATATAATTATATAAAATGTCTGTCTAGATCAATAGAAAATACTGATATATGTCAGTGACACTGGATTACTGCAAATGTATGTGTTTTTAAATTACGCTTATTGTAAAAGAACCCCTTGGCTTTTGAAATAGCTGCAATCTGCAGTATTATCTGAATAATTCTAACTCATTTACCTACAGTACCAAGCACACAAGAGTTTGGACTTCAGAGCATAGTTGGAAATCACAGAAGCATAAAAAGGAATGAATCTGGTGAAAACTCTTCTACTGTTACCAGACCTTTGTTTGGGTAATGGCTTGCTTTCTTACTTAATTTCTTAAAACATTATTTAAACAGAAACCACACATACACACTACAGTGCTTTGGTTTTTTTTTTCCCTTTGCCTTCAGGGAGGAGAAATCACAGGAATTTGATGCCCTATTAAATTGCCACAATCCATTAAGACCACTAAACAAATCTAACCAGGTAGATTAAAACACGTAACATTTTGCTTCAAAAACTTAAACTTTCCGTTGTTCTTTACACGTGTGATAACTTTGAATTTGCTCTCAGGCCTGTCCCTTTGGGAGGGTTCCTGTGAAACTAGTCACTGATGATGATGACGATGTGAAGATGACGGATGTTCCTCTTACAGCCAGTGTTATGAGGAGGTACGGTTACTGGATTTACTGCAGCATCACAGATCCTAATACTCCTTTTAAACAGAATGTTTTTGTTGGAAATACCAGTTGAGAATGTTAAAATTAATCTAAATAGTATCGCCGAGTAGTCATAACTGCACTAGCTATTGCAATAAGCTGCTTCCTATCTTATTACTCTGATTCTTAGTATGAGAACAGTTTCTTGTTCTGGGTAATCAGTAGGCTCAAAAGAAATGGAGACAGGCAAAAATAAACTTTGCTTAAAATAACTTTACATTTATGTATTCCGGTTCCTAAAATTAGATATAAGGCAGTCTTGAAAGCTCCAAAAAACTTTTAAATCCTCATTTTTAACATAACCTGTATGATAATGATTATATTAAGAAAGTGGTTATGCTCATTTTATTGTGAATAATTGTTCAATATTGGCAGAATCTGCCAGTTAAACTAGCACTTTGCTACCTGACCATAGCACAGTCTGAAATTTAAACAGAGGAGAAAAAGCTTCCTTTGCCCCCAGGTAAAGTCTGCTATGGCAAATTTCTTCCTTTTTTATTGCTGTGAAATTAAATTCACGTGGAAATGGGAACTTGGGGGAGAAATATGTAACCAAAGAGTAAAAATTGCATAATTAACTTCTGAGAAGGTAACTAAAGCCCAATATTCTGAATCTGTTATTTCAATAGGCAAATATCCAGCTCCAAATGTACGGCCTTCGTTCAACCACTTCCACCATCAGAACCAAAATCCAGTGGGGGTGATTCATACAACCTGGGAGACTTACAGGTAACTTAAGTTGTTTTTTTTTTTTTTTTTTTTTTTTTTTTAATAGATATAAGAAATTCTACCTGGCTGTCCTACAATATTAGAAAGGAAAATAATAAACATTTTTCCAGTTCAAGAAAGAAATAAGGTAGAAAGTTTCATGTATGTTAAGTAATTAGTTGTGAATAGAAACATGCATTGTGGCTTTTAAATTTGAAATTTGTTAAGCATAATCAGGCATTAAGAAAGAGCTTTCTCCCACCTGATGGGAGAAATTGGGGCGGGGGGGGAGGAGGGTGTTAAAAGCTGTCATATGATTTATAAAGAGTGGATAATCAGATTTCATCTTGACAACAGGAGCTCTTTCACCTGTGGCCATGAGTTTTATCATGGGAAGTACTCTATTCAGTGAAGTTTGTTTAATTGAGTTCACTAATGCTCTCTGGAGCTGTAAATTACGGCTTCTGATGGATGAGTTTTGAGTGTGCCTTGCATTTTCATCTCCTGTGTCCCCGTTCCCCGAAAGAAAATTCAAGAGTAGAAAGCATTTGTCTTTGAATTTCCATCATATGGTTTCTATAACAGGTTGTTGATGGATTTAAATATAGTAATACTTGTCTGTGTACCCTCCACTGTTTCCTGAAGCATATTTGCTTTGTGGCTTGTCAGTCATTAATTATAATGATTGTTTCCTTATATCATAAGGAAACATCTTTCAGACACTGCTTGGGATCTCCTTTGATTCTTTTTAAGGTGCTTTTTGATTTTTTTTTTTAATTACAGATGTTGGATGAGAACAGCTTAGAAATGGCCACCAATTCCACTGTAACTCTCAAACCCAAAATGGATACGAGTTTGGTAATGAAAAGAGAAGGTAACTATTAATATGTGATGTTTCAGTAGTCTGAAATAGAATAACCATTGAAAATTTGCCGTTCTGTAGTTTAAAGAAAACACATTGCTAAAGAAAATATTCTTCAAAAAGTGAAAAACTTGGTCTTGCAATTGAGGAGCATTAAATTAAAATTTGGCTTTATTGGGTAACAGTGCTAGTGTATAAAAAAAAAAAAAAGAAAAAAAGGAGAATGTTGGCTGAGAGAAATTCAAACTAAGGATTATAATGTTCTGGAGGGGGAGTCTATGGAGGGGGAGTCTGTGTAGATTTCGAGACAGACTCAAATTATAGCAGTTTGTTTCTCCTGTGCCTTTCCTTGAATATGCTCCTTGTCTACCCTATAGATGCCATAGCTCTAATTTTTTTTTGTTGACATTTAATCTGGGATTGTTTTGGCTGAAGTAAGCTTAAAAAGGGGAGACCACGACATCGTCTTGCACTTGAAAAAGCATGCAAACCTCCCAAAATTCTCTCTGAATGCAGAACATCTGCATCCTCTGTTGCTTTCAGCATCTTCATTACCCATTGGTACCTGAAGCTTTAGCTTTTTCTGCTGATGTTTGTGTTGGATTATTTGTCATATTAGGATTTTCCTATGTCCTGCAAAAACCCTGAATTATTTTCACTGTTCTTTCCATATATATACTCAAATTTATGAACTGCAGGAATCCTTTGTGTGAATGACACTTGTACTAAATAGAAGTGTACTCTTTAGAGGCTTATTAAATCTCAACATCAATCAAATGCACTGTTACACTTTCTCTTACTGTAAATGCTCTTGCTTTAAACATGGGGTTTCAGCTTTAACTGGATCGTTCCTTGTGCTCCGTGATTGTCTGTAAAGATACCACATGAGGATGCTTCTGTCTAATTTTTATGAGTTTTCTTTTTTAAAGAAATCTAAGCTTTGCTATCATTTGAATGGCTGAGATTTTTATTGGATTATGAACATACTTTTGGGGAATAATTTTTTAACTTAGTTTAGAAAAAGACACTTTTTGGTGTATTCCAGAAATAACCTAAGCTCTGCTTAAGTATTTATCTAATGCATGGAGTTGGACTATTGTGTGAAGTCACCTCGTGACATAGAAATAAGGGTGGCGTGAGAACACCTTGAGCTGAGAGCAAGTATTTCAGGGCTGGTAACATTTAGAAGGTTACTACTGATGATAGCACCAACACTGTGGAATAAGGAATACATGTACTAATCTTTTACACTTTGCTGCTTCTATATTTCTGATGATACATAGTTCCCTGGGTGGCTTTCTGATTTCTGCTTCTACTGAAGAAGTGAGGTGAAAATTCCTAATAATATTGTAGGGCTTGGATTTAGGATTATGTACATACTTATTGTAGCGAAGAAAAAGATTTAATTTGAAAAATGGTGATTTTTTTTTTCAACTTCAGTGTTTCCCTAACCCCCCCACCAAAGGTCTTAATGGCTTTTAATGTCTGATTCTAGTTAGTCAACTGCGTTTGTTTATTTTGATATAGCAAATGAGGTTAAATTATTCTAGAAACTCCGGGATAAATATGTCAGAAACAGTTTCAAGTATTAAATATCAAGTCTCTTTAATAATCTGAATTTTTTTTTTTTTAAAGAAAATAAAGTCCAGCATCAGGAGCTGAAGGTACCAGAGCTGAGGAGCCAGGAAAGTCAACAGCAACAATTTAGTGCTGGTGAAAGCTATAGAAAGCAGTTGGAACAGATTAAACTAAACTGTGTTAGCGCCAGAAAAAAATGGTCAGTTCAAGAAGTGACACAGAAAAGCTGCTATAGAGAGGTAAAGTAAGAGGACTATGCAGTGGTTTTCTAGCTGCAGCGGCTCTCACGTGTTGAAAAAGTGATTTCTGTGTTTGTAGTTGTGGTTCTTAGTGTGGGATAAATGTTTGGCCTCCATAGGGAAAACGATCGAGCCTTGAACAACCTGGTCCTGCTGTTTCAAAAGGATTATCCCCACCAGATGCTGCTTCTAAGAAGAGAGATCTATCACATCTCTGTGGAACACCGAGCACCGCGTGTAATGATTACATGGACTGGTAAGGCACTGCTTCGAGCCAAACCCTCACGAATGGTAGTCGATGTCTGGAATGACTTTTAGCAGCTTTTAATGGGATTCTTAAACTTTTCTGTTTGGAGAGCAAACAAGATTTCCGAGTGCTTCCAACACTTGATGTCAAGTGCCTGACTTCAAGATCCAGATTGCATTTGGGGAACTTTGTCTTCCCTGGCAGCTTTTCAGCCTTTGGAAACACACCATCAAATCAATAAGTCCTTATTCTAGAGCATTTACCTGTTTCTCTGGTCACTTCTATGTGACAATTTATTTTGGATGCCTTGTGTTTTCGTGGCTCACAGGCTTTTTAGATTGATAACCATGTATCAGCCTGGTTCCCATGATGCAAATATAATTAAAAAAAAAAAAGCGTAAGGAGTCTAGAGGCTTGCAGAATCCAGCACTCAAGTTAGGAAACATCAGCATTTGTTTATCCCTGCAATCTTAAATTAAGCATAAATCCCTGTGCCTATATTGATAAATCTTTCTAATTATATGATTACTTACTATTTTCCTAAGTCTCTAGGATGAATCATATAGGTCAAGGCTGTATGAGGAGTAAGCACTGCTCCTCTTGGCAGGATCTCTGTCTCTGTAGCTCTAGAACTTAGAATATATGGAGTGAATGAAGCACAGCATCTCATGATGGAACTTGATAAAAGTAGTCCTTGGATAGAGTCTGTTCTTGCTTCCTTCAACCTTCTTTAAAAATTAAATTCTCATTACACAATATGTATAGCACATGGTAAACATGCAGAATTGTGGAGTGCTTTTATGTTCAGTGAAAACATTGATTTTGACTCGTTTTGACTGTTTTCTTCAAACTTTTGTCATTTTATTCTCCACAAAAAAAGTCCTAGTGATATAAATTTTTCCAGTTCTGATCTTTACATCAGTTTCTATAAATACTGTGGGAAAAGAGGTATATTTGGTGGTAGAACTAAATATATTGTAGACACATGAAGGGAACAAATCAAAAAAACCATAAAGGGTTTCTTGCAATCTTTAGTCTTACATACATAATCTTTCCTCTCATACCGCGTAGCTAAAGCTCGCAAAACCCCTCTCGTGACTGCCTTGAAATTATTTGCCTCAATACGCTCACTTAAAATGAAAAAAAAGTCTGTCTTTATCTAAAAAGGTTTTGAATATAAAACAATAAGCTGAAAAAAACTGTGGCTGTCTTGCTGTCTGATGATCAGGTCTTCTAGTTCTATGGTCCTTTCATTTTCCAGTTTGTGGGGAGTGCCAGCCAGTATCTGAAGGTGGGGATTTAATTAGTTACTGTTTTAAGAAATACTTCCCAAGTGTGTTACAGTTTAAGCATACTCTAAAGGACTTCTAAGCCAAGAAGCTGAACTGGTCTTGATGCTAATTATTGAATTAGCAGAAGGTCTTGCTTAACTTTCAAGACACAATGAAGATTTAAACTTTGTTGTTAGAATAGTCTTAAAAAAAAAAAATCTACAACTAAATGCAACTATTCATAATTTCCTTTAGTTTCAGAACACCGGTTGTAAAGAACAACTTCTTACCAGGATGTCAGATTTCTACTCCCTACAGCCAGGTCCCATATTTCCTACCTCACACTCCAGCAACTCCATTTCAAAATCAAGTTGGTTTGCAGGTATGACTTTAGTCTGTCTTCTGCCATTTTTCAGTACATATTTTCATTGGAGGCTACTTTAGGTTAAATATATGCACATATGTATATATTTTTTTAATCTAAAGTTGCTATTCACCTTTCTGGATGAGCAACAGAATGTAGTCTGGATTGCTTATTCTCAAAATAACTGTTTTCTCATATGTATATCTGAATTTAGGTAAAATAAGTCAGCTCTTGAAAAATCAGTTTGGTTGTGTCCAAATCCTGAAGCCTTTATCTCTGAAATCTAAGCCTTTTCAGAAATACTTCATTGACAGAGGCAAGAACTAGAGTCACTATTCTTTTTCTGCTGTATTTTTATAGTGGTACTACCCACTAGAGAAGCCTTATTAAATCCACCCTTTTCTTGATTTCCAGTGTGAAAAACATTGGTATCTTTTATGAGTTCAGCGATGTTACATGCCAAATGATGGCCATTATACAAATACTTTTGCTATAGAGATCTTTAGCTTTCAAGACAAATCTATTTAAAATTTAGCTTTACTATACTTCATGCTGTTTAGAAAGACCAAGACAACTTAAAGTATGTTAACTTAATAAAAAGCAGAGTTCTACCAAGTTCTGCTACAAGTATAGTTATTTTCCACTTCCACAATAGTTATTTTTCTTAACTTTTTCTGTATGTTCACAGGTTCCAGCTTCTATCCCTTCACATGAATGTCTTGCCATCAAAGGAAAAGTTTATACAATATTAAAGCAAATAGGAAGTGGAGGCTCAAGTAAGGTGAGATGCTCTTTTATCCTTTTAGACAGTCACTCATTTACACAGCAGTAGCTGTATTATAAACATAGATGATGAAATTGTCTATAAAGGACTGCCTTGTACTAACATTTACAAAGGGTTTGAGTGACCCAGAGCATCTAGAAATTTGTTGTTTTAATGCTATGCTTAGACTTTGTCCCTTAGAGATACAGAAGAAAGGTAATGCACAGATTAGGTGTGGTACAATGCTCTTTTATCTGAGTCTTCAGGTGACCTGAAATAACAACTGAATCAAGGTATTATTATGAAAATGATGCTTCAATTAGCACAGGTTGTTAAGCACAGTCCTGTTGATTTTAGTGGAGAAATAAAGTAAAAGCAGCAGGTAGATATAGGGGGTGTGTGTGTGATGAAGTAAAGAATAAACAGTGAGCAGAAACTCTGAAGAGATGTGATCAGAACACTGCCAGAAGGTACGGAAATAGGAAAAAGCAATCACCTGACTTTTCCAAGCATCTAGAAATCTCACTTATATCAGTGAACATCCTTTATCTTAGGAACACTTCAAGACTTATGATTGCATACACCTAGTGAAACATAATGTGGTACCAAGATGGCTTCTGATAGAGGGTTGTTTCTGTTAGAACTGGTGGCTTTCTTATTTTTTCTTCATGCTGACTTGTAGGAACTTCTTTGTAAAGTTAGTGTGGGTGCTTCCTTTTGAAAAAGTAGACTTTTTCTTTGGGATTCTCACTGTGGTGAGTTGAAGGCCTGTAGTAAGTCAGAACTTGGATTGAATGAAGTCCTAAACTGATACTGTTTTGCAGGTGTTTCAAGTGCTGAATGAGAAGAAGCAGCTCTATGCTGTCAAATACGTGAATCTAGAGGAAGCTGATCAACAGACTGTTGAGAGCTACAAGAATGAAATTGCTCATCTGAGCAAACTGCAGCAACACAGTGATAAGATCATCCGCCTTTATGGCTAGTGAGTGGACCCTAATCTTATTAAACCAGCATCATTTTCTGTAAAGAAGTTGCCTTAAATTTTAACACAAGTATATTTATTTTTTTAGTGAAATTACTGATCACCATATCTACATGGTAATGGAGTGTGGGAATATTGATCTCAATAGCTGGCTCAAGAAGAAAAAACACATTGATCCATTGGAACGGAAGAGCTATTGGAAAAATATGCTGGAAGCTGTTCACACAATCCATGAATATGGTATAGTTAAATAATTCTAGGTATCTGTATGGGTTATATCACAGAGGTAATAAGAATGTGATAAAATTTTGGAAGTGGTACGGCTCTTAGTTTTGTGTAAGCCCAGTGATCTTCACAATACAGTATTTACTGCATGGTGAAAAAAATGCATGCTTCTATATTCTCTTTGATGGAATAACGTAAAGGAGAGACCAGATCTGGATCCTTCTATTTAAGAAAAAAAAGTGAAGAGACCTTTACATACAGCAGAGCTCATCACCTTTACAGCACAGGAACACTAGAAAATTCAATAATAAAGACAGCAAAACCTACTGAAACACAGGCTACATACTATATGATATGTCCTGAAACAAACAATTTTGCATAATATAAAGATGGATTGGTCGATTATGTGGATAATAACCAAAATTCATAATAAATCATGCAGGTAGGGCTTGTGAGAGGTCAGTCGTACGTAATCCTCAGTGAATGGTACCTTTGAGATAAAACGTTGAACTATAAACTCAAGCAAGTCTTAACTATTTAAAAAGAAATGGAACTGCTTTTATGAAATCTGCAAAGAATAATTTGATTTTCTTTGGGTACAGCTGATCTGTACCTTCTCTCCGTGCAAGGGTTGTGGGAACTGAGCAATAAAAAACCCCATTGAAGTAACTTGGATTGACTTTAAACCCTGTTTTACAGGCATTATTCACAGCGATCTGAAACCAGCAAACTTTCTGATAGTGGATGGGATGTTAAAACTAATTGACTTTGGGATTGCAAACCAAATGCAGCCAGATGTGACAAGCATCGTTAAAGATTCTCAGGTGAAATGCTTCTGGAAAATGCATGTACACTTTTCTGGAAAGTGCTATAGTACTTGCTGATTATGTTAATTAATATTAATTCAATGACTGCTGCGTGGGTTTATATGTCTATATAAATATTCCTATATATGAATTTTTACATGTTTTTATAGAACGGAATAACAATGGCCTTCAGCCTTAATAGAAACAAATTTTCAAGATGCATTTCAGTGCTTTGAGGCAAAAATCTAATGTTTTATCAAGTGAGTTAATTTAAGTGCATGCTTCACTTAAAGAAATTTTTAACTTTTTTTTTAACGGCTAGGTTGGCACAATGAATTATATGCCACCTGAAGCAATAAAAGATATGTCTTCCTATGGAGAAAATGGGAAATCTCGATCTAAGGTAACATGATCTTTTTTTCTCCTGTTCCCTTCACATTAAGAAGAAAGTAATTCAGGCATATATCTTAGACTTATATCATAAGACTTAGTTTTCTCAAAATCCTCCACTGAAACTAGAACGCAAGAAAATCCATTGTGCCACAATGATGGTGGGCAGAGATTGAAAGCTCAGCTACCTAAAAGCATTTTGCAGATGGTGTTTAGAATCATGTAAGTGCTTAATTAATGAGTGAAATTGAAATTGAAACAGATGCACAGGCTTGGGCGTTGGAGGAGTTCATGATAACATCTGATATCATGATAACATCTAAGCTGATAATCATAGAATCACAGAATGGTGAGAGTTGGAAGGGACTTTAAAGATCATTGAGTTTCCGTTCCCCTGCCCTGGGCAGGGACACCTCCCACCAGGCCAGGTTGCTCCAAGCTCCATCCAGCCTGGCCTTGAACCCCTCCAGGGATGGGGCAGCTACAGCTTCTCTGGGCAACCTGGGCCAGGCTCTCACTACCCTCACAGCAAAGAATTTCTTCCTGAAATCTCATCTCAATTTCCGTTCTTTCAGTTTAAAACCATTCCCTGTCGTCCTATGGCTCCCCTCCCTGATGAAGAGTCCCTCCCCATCTCTCCTGGAGCCCCTTGAGGGACTGGAAGGGGCTCTAAGGTCTCCCTGGAGCCTTCTCTTCTCCAGGCTGAACAACCCCAACTCTCTCAGCCTGTCCTCACAGCAGAGGGGCTCCAGCCCTCGCAGCATCTTCGTGGCCTCCTCGGGAGCCATAACTATAAAAAATATTTTAAAATCCATTTTTATGGAGCAATACAAACCAGTCTTTCACTATGTTGTTGGTGTGAATGGCCCTGACAGCAATATGGTGTACACTGAAATACATGCAGACGACATATCAGGCAGTACTGACGACTAATGTTGCAAAGTCTTTTGAGCATCTCCGACAAGTCCTTCTTTGCTCCGAAATCACTCCGGGCTAGAGGTTTCAAGGGATGTTTCTGGAAGGATTGTCCATGGAGCCAAGTGGTAGAATCATTCCTCGCTCTCTTGGTTGCCCGTTGTGCTGCTTATGTCCTTTTGTTTTAGTTTTGTTCTGCCAAAAATTAGTGGAGCTCTTATGGTACTGCTGGCTGCTGCATAGCTACATCTGAGCATTCTGCATAAATAACCCTGGCTTAGAAATCTTTTTCTGAAAGCAAGTTTTTGTGATAGAAACCATTTTTTCCTGATATAAACCATTTTTAGAATGTTTGCTTAAACAAGATATCATGATGCTTTTGTCACTGTCATATTTTTGATCTCTTTTAAAGTGAGAGGCAGGTTATGCAAAAAATGAGTGATACCTAATAAAGTCTTCTACAAGGTGATACAATAAACCGTAATATTTTAGGGGACACAGGTGAGAGCTCTATGTTTCCCATTAATTTTTCTATGCTACGAAGTACTGTGTATTGTAGAACTTCTTATTACTTTGCCAGGCAGTGGAATGTGAATGATGAGGGAAGTACTGAAGCAGAGCAATTTCACATTGGCAGGCAAGCTTCAATTCAGGGGTACATAGTTTTGTGGAAAGGTATTAAAAAAATAATATATTTATAAGTATCTACATTCATATGTATGTGCATATATACACTGAAAGATAGTGACTTTAACACTTGAATGGAAGTATTACTATGTAGTGAACCACCACTCCCCCAACTTTACGTGCTTTTTTTAAAGTGCTTCTTTTAAAGTTTCCACAGG
Organism: Tringa tobata; assembly: GCA_033628505.1. Taxonomy (NCBI): domain Eukaryota; kingdom Metazoa; phylum Chordata; class Aves; order Charadriiformes; family Scolopacidae; genus Tringa; species Tringa tobata. The sequence continues at coordinate 3,808,090 of JAHREE010000077.1, read as the reverse complement.
AGAAGTGGAAAATCCTCCTGTAAGGAACAGCCCAGGGGTGGTGGTTGAAATCTAGTTACTAGATCTTTTATCCAATGTATAATAGACACTGTTAATGAAATGACTGTAGGATTTTTATGACCAATTGACTGAATGGACAGTTCATTAAGTGAGGAGTAATCCTATTTATTTTTTTTTGTTCGTTTTTATACTAGATAAGCCCAAAAAGTGATGTATGGTCATTGGGATGCATTTTGTACTGTATGACATACGGAAGGACTCCATTTCAACATATAACAAATCCAATTAATAAACTGCATGCCATTGTTGATCCTAGTTATGAAATAGAATTTCCAGATATTGCTGAGAAGGATCTTCAGGATGTGCTAAAGGTAACTGTCCCCTAAGATTACTTTTAATTCAAATAATGGCAATTTATTTAAAGCATATTTTCTTAAACTGAATGAGTTGTGCTTGAGTAAAGTTTTTTTTCACAAATAAACACTCACTGCCACTGGTAATAACAGGCTTTATTCCAAAAGACTTAATGAAACCAGAGCTACTTCATCTAGTTTCCGTAGTAAAAGTCTTATTTTCAGCTCAGTAGCTAATAAACAAGTAAATACTTAAAGCAGTTTGGTTTAACTCCTTTGGCTGAGCAACCCTAAGGAAATACAGTAGTTGTTGTACTTGCCATCCCTTTCCCTCATCCTGAGTATTTGCTTTTGGAACTTGGTCTGTACTTTCACTTGAGCCCTAATTATGTTGCTCGGCAGGTGACAAACTGAAATCCAGAAACACTTATCCCTTAACTTGCAAATCTCAGTGTCATTTTGTGTCAGTCAGAATAAAAGGATATTGTAGGTTCTGGTCTTCACCTCTTCCCACGCTGTTGCAGCAAAACAGGCTACCAAACTTTACTTACTGAAGATAATTGCTAATGAAGGTAAGCAGGTTAATCTGTTATTGTATTGTGAGTTGAGTCTTTATGAGCACATAGTTCTTTAGTAAGAAGTTCTGACATGCATCTACAGGGTGTTTTGAAGATCTTCACTGTTAATTCTTAGGAAAATTCTTAATGTATTTAAAATTAAATTATTTCTTACTTCTTTTGCAGCGCTGTTTAATAAGAAATCCTAAACAAAGAATATCTGTTTCGGAGTTGCTGGTACATCCCTATGTTCAAATTCAAAGTCATTGTCAAACAGGTACACGTTTATTTAAAAATACATTTATATTGAATAGTATTTATAATTCTGTTTAAGAAAACAAAATGCTTTACTCTTGTATGTATTTTCCACTTGCTGGTGTAACGATCTGTTTTGTTTGGTGCCTGCATATTTTTCAGAAAAGAATTCTGTATTTTAATTCTTAAACTCCTTACAAACTGCCCTAGTAACTTAAACATATGTAAATTACCTGCAGGTGTTTCAAATGCAAAGGGAACAACAGAGGAAATGAAGCGTATCCTTGGCCAACTCGTTGGCTTGAATTCTCCCAACTCTATTTCTAGAGCTGCTCGGGTAAGTACACTTTCTTTTCTATTTAGTGTGGTAGTACGTGTTCACGCAAAGAAAGATTAGTGTTTGGTGGTGAAAGCTGAAAGGATACATATATCAAAGCTTTAACCACAGCTGGAAAAACATTACGCATTGTAGGTCTTCTAATTTAAGAACCATCATTATGGAGAAATGATCTAAATCATTCTGTCAAGTGTGCAAGCTCTTGGACTGCAACTCTTCTTCCTTCCTGGAAGTTGCCGAGCTGTTAATGCCTCACTGTGTGTAAATTAGGCCCTCTACGATGAGGTGTTATCATTCCAGCCTCTTGGTTTGCTGCCTGAAAGAGAAGCTGGATGACTTCACCAGCTTGGTTCTTTCCGCCTGTCTCTCGGAAGAGGTGATGGTGGTCAAATATATAAGATGAGATGGAACACAAAGCTGCTTTCATGGGAGGAAAGCAAATTTAGTATGCATGAAGTACATCTAAACAAGTTTATTTACATTTACACTGCTAGGCATACCTTATTTTTTTTTTTTACATATGGGGGTGAACGAGAGCTTATCCTCTTGTGATGTGACTGTTTGTGTCCACTGATACTCCTTTCTCATGTATAGCTTGCTCACCCCCAGTACACAAATACCTCTCTCCTTCCATGGTGTTTCCGTATCAGAGACAATTAACGGAGTAAACTTGATTTTTAAATCTCAGTAATTAGTTTGTTCTGATTTGAGAGAGAAATTTTAGTGTGGAGTTTGGAATAATTCAGACTCATTCAAGTCATAACGTTTGTTATAAAGGTATAGTTTGGATCCATTTGTGAAATAACTTTGTTCACCTGGATACCTGTGTTTATATTAACTTTCAGACTTTATATGAACAGTGCAACAGCGGTAAAAGTCTTGATGTATCAGCATTTGCAAAACTCGGGAGTCAAAAATCATGGACAACAAAGTGACGTACTACTTCTCAGGATGCAACACAGATGTCTGGTCTGTTCCAAAAATATTTTTGTGCTGCTAGCTTTTAAAAGGACACTCAGCATAAAGTTCACATTTTTAAATGTTCTGTATATCTTCCGATAATGCTTGCAGATCATAAAAAATAATTCAGTGGAATGCTTTTTCACTGTGGGCTGTTTCCGTCTTTGCATGCCATGTGGATTGAACAATAAAAATTGCTCTTTGGTCGTTATGGTTTTTGTTACTTAAAAAGCATTAGGGTGTGTGGAGTACAAAAACTTGGATGAAAATCTTCAAGTTCTTTTATCCTTCTAAGGCTAAAACAAAAGAAGTTCCCAAAGTGCCAGTTGGTGTCTGTGAAAAACATGCAGATATCTCTCGAGATATCTCCTATGACATGAACATAGTATTGTGCAGATCTGTCCCCTGCCAACAATACCTTTTGTGTCCAGTTTTGATCATAGCTAAGGAAATAAGGACTCTCTTTAAATATGTCATCAGTTACAACACTGGGAGATACATGTAAATATCATCCAGTTTTTGAGTGGTTCCTGTGGTTAAGTGATGTGGTGGAAGCATCACTACTGTTCTGAAGTTATAGAAGTAAAATGGCTTTTGTTCTATTAAAAATGCTACTATAAATCCAATATGCTTTTTGAATTTCAAAATAATAAAAACCCATCAAAGTTCATGATGGTCAGAAATCACTAATTTGGATTTTTAAAAGCATTAATACTAACCACTCTTGACTTGCTGAATTTTGTAGTACTTTTTGACGTGATTGTTGGTGGATTGATCAGGTTTTATTTTGAGTTATGTTTCTGGTGCGAGTCTAGGAATTTAAAATTTACTTAACATCATTGAAAGATATTAAAATAACATCTAATAGTTTCAGATTGTCTTCAGTTTCATGATGGCTGCCATGCTTTCCTCGGATACTTTCTAAAGCGGGAAGCTTGTCAGATCTGTATCCTGACCAAGCATTTTGAATGAGTCTGTTTTGTCTTTCCTTTATAATAGCCCTGCACGTAAAGAGCCCAACTTCATTATTAAAGTGGCTCTTTCCTTGTTTATGAATTAAGAGTATGACATAATCCATCAGCGATGGACAAAGGTGAAGGTGGTTACTAGGGAAGCTTTCCTGGATAATTTCTGCATGTCAGATTACTGAGTTCTTGTTTTCTTAGCTTCAGAAGAGCACTGAAATTTTTTTAAGTCTTTGTGATGGCTTTTGTATTTTAAGTTTAGAGAACTCATATTGGGAAAAGCTGTCCTAATGTACTGCTTCACAAAGTCCTACAGTGAGGGAGGTTTGTTTTTCATTGTATGCACATATTAAAATATTCACTTTTTCCTCCACTTTCAGTATTTTTTTTTTCCCTTCAGATTGCCTGGATTAACAAAATTTTGGTTTTTATCTTGGAACGTTAGGTTTCACTGATGTCTTTCTACTGGTTGATTTCTGTAGCTGTCATTTCCATGACTCTTGAAAGATTTTGAGGAACACAATTCTGAGTGACGTGGTGCTACTGGTTACCTGTTGACCTGAACTGGAGTGCAAATCAGCTGCTTGGAAATTCTTTCTGCCTCCATGGTGGAGGTGCATGTTCATGGCACTTCTGTCACCTCTTTGTCATCTGGCAGGTTGATTAGGTCAGTGGTCTGGGGCGGGGGGGGTGTTAAAAATGGTCGTTCTTGCTGCTGAAGGTTTACTTAAGCCAACAACTGCCTTGGGAAGATGCAGTTGGAGTCCAGAAGAGTCTTACAAATGACTTTGAGCATCACAAAACACTGGGTAGTTGTGTTTGATGTTCTGAGGATGCGGATGGTTGTTCTTGAGAACTTTGACTCTATAAAAGGGGAATTCCCAGTGCCTTTGCCCTGCATTGGCAGGGCTGAGGTACCTTCATCTCGGCTCTTCCTGCAGTGATGCAGATGCAGAGAGGCTGCCCTGCTTTGCCTGACTCTCCAGCTCACAACCTAACCCTTTTCCACGCTTGCGCCCTGAGCGGTAGTAGATCTGTGGTATCACTCACAGCCCCATCGTAATGTCTTGATCTAAAGTTAATAGCGTAGAAAAGAGATAGCGAGTTGTAAATACAGATCTTAACAGCAATGTCGGAGGAAAGACTATCTCAGTGTGTTCTTGCTATCTCTTCCTGCCATCGATTTATCAGTTTTGATAACTTTATAGCCCTTTAAGTACGGAAGAATGAGAGACAAGAGCAGCACGCACTTTGATCTCAAACGATACGTGAAACTCAGGAACATCACATTTTCTCCCAAACTTTAATAGCTTTGATTTTTAAATGAGATTTTCAGAGATTTTCTAATATAATAAAAGTATGGGTGGGAAGCTTTATTCTTGACCCTTGATGGGTGGGAAGCTTTATTCTTAATTCCGTCATATTCAAAGCAGCAAAACAATTCTTCGAATAATTAAAAAAAAAAAAAGGTTCTTTAAGGAAGAATAGTATTTCTGTAATTTTTATCAGGCCTCTGCTTAATGTCTGTATTTCAAAACTCTGGGTCCTCACCACCTCCATGTGCCAGTGGGGCCTATCCTGCTGTGATAGAGCAAGAGCTTGTAAAGGAGTGTTAATTATTCTGGGGTGTGGTGTTCCTGTGTCTGTCCTGCCCTCCTTTGTTTCAGGACAGCAGTGATTCTCTGGGTTACACGGGGAAGAGGGATGAGGAGTGGGAACCACTCCTGATCCCAGCCCTTCTGCCCTCAGCCTGGTCTGGCAGGAGGGGGCAGAGAAGCTGGGCTCCCCCCGGCCGTGGGGCACAGGCAGGAACCACACAGCTCTGTAAGGGCAAACCTGGAATTATAAACTTACTGTTATTACATGAAACAGATTGCAGAGTCTCACTCGGTCATCTGCAGGGAATGGGGGGAGCTATTCCATATTTCTAGGGGAAAAAAGTTGAATACTTGTTCCTTGTAACAGTCCTGTTCTTTCTGTTTTTTTGGTTTGTTTTTTTTTTTCTTTTTAATGAAACATCAGTACTCCTGCAGAAGTTTGGTGGTATTTCAGGCATTAATGAGTGCATATTCTAATTGTACTCAGCTTGTCTGTAATGTTAAAGTTACAAAGCTGGAAGCTGCTGAAGGAAAAAGTGTTAGTTCTGCACCTTTTGTGTTCTAGACGTTTTGGGAGATCAATGGTGTGGGAACTGAAACCCTGTCTCTGGCTTTCTCTGGAGAGGGGGGAAAAGAACTATCAGCCTCAACAGAGGAAAACTTGGGAAGAAAAAAATCTTTACTCTGCAGCAGCATCTTCTCACAAAGAGTAATTATTGAAATGTCTTCCAAGTACTTGTCTAGATTACAGATCTTCAAATATTTCTGCCTAATTATTCTAATGTTGTTAATTGTTAACTTTTGCTGTTTTGCTTCCCTGGTTAGTGCTGAATATGCAGAGACACCGTGCTACAAGCCTTATTTTTTTTCTGTTGTAGTGTACGGTTTATGAATCCTTTCTCTCCTTCGGTGACAGCTAAAGAACCCACAAGGAGTGGGCTCTTGGCATGAGAGGAAGCTTATGAAAGAGGACTGGGGCTGATGAGAGGCAGTGGGTTGTTATCAGTCATCCCTTTCAAATAAAATTCTTCCATTGCAAACGGGTAATTGATTTATTCTCCTTCCTGGCCTCAATGAGATGCTACAAGGTGTTTCCCTGCCTTGGCAGCTGCCACTGACCAGCCCTCAGTCTGTTCCTACTGGTTTTTGCTTCACAGCCAACCATTTCCCTTTTCAGACTCTGCTGGGATCTTAAAAGCATGTATGGAGTAAAGAATAAAAATAGCTATGGACGAGTAGCTTTAAAGGGCAGAAAATACCCGTCTTAGATGTTGGGTAACAGAGGTTGCTCCCAGAAGCTTTCTCAAGATTACAAAAGATGTTGCTGTCACCCTCAAGGCCACAGTTCAGAACATTGTGTCTGTATAAAATGGGGAGAGGTGGTGACTGACTAAACCGGAGCGTATCTGTTTGAAATCCCTGGTACTGGATACGCGGATAACGCGGTATCAGCCAACAGCCAGGTACCGCAACTACTCGGAGAGTAGAAAAATAAATGAGACTCCTTCAGTGAGTTCCCTTTGGTAATTCTTGTTTGAAAAAAAGGGGTGTGGAAAGTTACAACCGTTAAATCTAATACTTTTATTCTGCAGGTAACACCAAGAAAAGCCTAATGATGACTTTCTTTTTTTATTTCTGGATGGGTATAGCATTGCTCAGTCTGAAGAGCTGTACGTATAATTGGAATTCAAAGACTAAATGGAGTTTAAATTTTGAAGGCTCTGCTCTCAGAGTCCGTCTTGGTCTGCCAACACCCAGAATTGTCCTTGATAAAGCTAAGAGAAGGAGGTTCTTCTCTTGCCTAACTCAGGACACTTCTCCAAGGAGCAGGACAAGTCTGTCCCTGTGACCCTGGAGGAGTTGGAGCACTGCTTCTCATCGGGCTTTGAAGGCACTCTGACATGTACCTGACAGCAGAGAGGGCAGAGCAGGGTGTGAGTTAGCCTGAAGGTAAGTGGTCAAATTGTCACTCTTATTTTGGTCCCTCCTATGGCTTTCTGTTCTTTAAGCACCTGATAGTGGTTTCATGCTAAACAGAAAACTGATTCTGGCAGTGGGGATAAGCATCACATTAAAAATTAAAGAGCTGAAGTAGGCTTGAGTTCTAGCCCACCTCTGAAGCCTGGCTTGCTTCTGAGCTCCTCAGCAAGGACCACAGGCTGATCCCTGCAGGTGCCAGTTATGGCAAGTAAGAGCTGAAAACTATTTGCTTCCCGTTGTCTGCACTCTGATATTGTGCTGCTCCCTTGGTTTGTGTGAGTTCTCTGCACACAAAAAAACCCCACAACTTTTTATCATATTTAATCATAGAATGGTTTGGGTTGGAAGGGACCTTAAAGACCATCCAGTTCCAACCCCCTGCCCTGGGCAGGGACACCTCCCACCAGACCAGATTGCTCCAAGCCCCATCCAGCCTGGCCTTGAACCCCTCCAGGCTTTGTATCTTAAACACTCTCATGGCTAAGACACATCCAGTTTCAATATAAACTGTTAATATTAAAGTATTCCCTTCCTGCTCAACGGATATATTGTCCCC
>JAHREE010000077.1:3760234-3780673 GCA_033628505.1 Tringa tobata | reverse complement strand
CGTGCCGTCTCCTGCCACAGGCAACTCTGCCTCTATGGCCACCGAGGTCCCGGCTGAGAAATCTGGGAAATGTCAGTGTGGGACACGCCAGGCTAAGAGCATCCTGTACCAGATCCTTAACAAAGAAGACAGGAGCGAGGCCCAGTGGTCCCAGCAGTACCGGGGTCCCCATCGCTCCACGGGAATCCAGGGCTGCTCTTGCATTGACAGGAGAAGAGTTGTCCTCAAAACGCCAGAAGCCACGTGCAGGAGAGCCTCCGAAGTCCTCCTGAAGACTTTAACTTTCATTAGAAACTTGCCTTCTTTTTATAACTTGCCTTGGGAGGATCAGCTTGTCCTCATACAGCAGAACTGGGCCCCTCTTTTTGTCCTGGGCATGGCACAAGAAGGGGTGGATTTTGACCTGAGGGAGCTTTCAGCCCCTAGTTTATTGAAAAAAATCCTCCTCAATCAGTCTTTGACAGCCAGCAATCAACTGGGAAGCTCCTCACTGGGAGTATCTTTAGCAGAAGTGCAGAAGTTGAAGAATTTGTTGTGGAAATTCTGGGACCTGGACATAAGTGCAAAAGAATATGCCTATCTTAAAGGAATTATTCTTTTTAATTCTGGTAAGTCCTCCTGAAATTACACAGGTGATCATGTGCAGAGAAGGACATTTGGCATTTTCATTTGCTTATAGACAAATGTTTAGTTCTGCTCTTTTCTATGAATATACCTAAATGTTCCCAAAAATCTATATTCCACAATTTAATGATTTTCTGGCTGAAGCAGTTTATTTATGATGTGTGCAGTTGGTCACTCACTGTAAGCCAAAACAGCTTGTCAGACAAATTTTAAGTCATAAAGAATTAACTGTGTCACTTCAAACTGGTTTCCAGTTCACAGGTAAGGTAGTACAGCAAAGGAGAGATGGTACACGGGTACACGATGTGAGTATTAGAAGTATTTTAGCAGAGACTTCCTCTGTAGCAAGAACACCAGAGAAAATCATCTATTTAATCTGATTTTCATCAGTGAGGCTAAAGGATGCTGCTTTGAGGTTACACTGTTTTTTATTTATTTATTTATTTATCATAGAATGGTTTGGGTGGGAAGGGACCTTAAAGATCATTGAGTTTCCGATCCCCTGCCCTGGGCAGGGACACCTCCCACCAGACCAGGTTGCTCCAAGTCCCATCCAGCCTGGCCTTGAACCCCTCCAGGGATGGGGCAGCCACAGCTTCTCTGGGCAACCTGGGCCAGGCTCTCACCACCCTCACAGCAAAGAAGTTCTTCCCCAGATCTCATCTAAATCTCCCCTCTTTCAGTTTAAAACCATTCCCCCCGGTCCTATGGCTCCCCTCTGTGATCAAGAGTCCCTCCCCATCTCTCCTGGAGCCCCTTTAGGGACTGGAAGGGGCTCTAAGGTCTCCCTGGAGCATTCTCCAGGCTGAACACCTCCAGTTTTCTCAGCCTGTCCTCACCGCAGAGGGGCTCCAGCCCTCGGAGCATCATTATCCTTTAATATCTCTGCAGTCAAAGCCTGGGACAGCAGTCACGGAGCAAACTCAGACTAGAGATCGCATCCTCTCACTCCTGGTGCCCAGTTCAGCCTCTCTCGGAAGGCAGGTTGCCCAGGTCAGCACCACCGAGTGCGTGAGTCATTAGAAGCCGAGCTCTTAAGTCCGCTAAAGCGAATGGAAAGAATTATTGACTCCAGCCTGCTCTGGCTCCCAGACTCCTTCTACAGCAACCGCCGCTGCTGGCTGCGCTGTCAGCACTGTGCTGTGCTGGGACCGCACCAACAGGGTACTTGAATGCTTCAGTTATTCCACAATTTTTCTTGCGGTGAACGGTTTAAAGGCTGCTCGAAGGCTGCAGTGACTTCAGATGTGTTTCCAATAGGGTTCAAATTCTGATCCTTGGGACGTAATGTCATCCAGATGTTTGGTGTTGTCCCGTGTGTCAGTGCCGCAGCATCAGATCAGTGGAGCTCCCTTCAGCGCAAGTTATTTTTTCGGATCTTCACAATAAAATCAGGCTGAAAGAAATCACTGGCTGTATCCAGTGTGATGATAAGAGGAGAAATCCCTCATCTGCAGCAGCTTATACAGTTTATCTAGCAGGCATTTTTCATTATCTCTCTGGATAAATGTGATTTTCACTTCATGAAGGAGAAAGCAGCAGCAGTTGCTGGATTTGTGCTGACTCCTGCTGCTTCTCGGGGAGCCCTGTGAGAGACCCCTGGGTGCAGCCCTTCATGCTGTCTGCAGAGATTCAGGGGGTCGCCCTCGTCCTTGAGTGGGATCCCCCAGTTCCCTTGGAGGTGCCTTTTCCCACAGGCTGCGAAAGGCGGTTGGGAGGACATGAGTTAAGTCTGGATTGACTCCAGATGGAACAAAGAGTCACCCTCTGACTCTGGGCTGAAACAGGTACTCGGGGATTATGCACACCCCAAACCATTCTTTCTCTACCTGTTTTGCTGCAAACAAATCTGTACAACTGTCCTTTCACAGCTATTATTTTTTTTAATAGTTTTTGAACACTTTCCACCAAACTCAGAAAATGTTTTCTACATACATTGCAGCACATTTTCAGCTGCTGCCTTAGTTTTAGATTGATGTTTGGCCAAAATCTAGTATTTTACAGACCTCAGTTCTAGGTGGAATTCAGGCTGCCATCAGGGACTAGAAGGTGCTCTAAGGTCTCCCCGGAGCCTTCTCTTCTCCAGGCTGAACTCCCCCAACTCTCTCAGCCTGTCCTCACAGCAGAGGGGCTCCAGCCCCCTGATCATCTTCATGATCATGATCATCTTCATCATCTCTGGACCCACTCCAACAGGTCCATGTCCTTGCTGTGCTGAGGACTCCAGAGCTGGACACGGTGTTCCAGGTGGGGTCTCACCAGAGTGGAGGAGAAGGGTGGAATCCCCTCCCTTGCCCTGCTGGCCACTGAAAATGCAGTGCAAATGCAGCCATAGCAGCAGAGCTAGCCCACGGCTTGGGCAAGAATCCTGACAAATAAGTATGGCTGAACTTCACTTGTGTGCTAAGTAATCTCTTGTGCTTACTGTCATAAAAAAAATCCCTTTGGGGAAGGCTGGCAGGTGGCAGGGGGTGTAGGTCCTCCCACTGAAGCCCAATTTGTGCAGTACTTCTGTGTGAGAGGCTCTGGTTCGGCTACTGATTGACCCATCTGGGCCAGCATGAAACTGTGAAGGAGAAAGCATGCACCCAACCCCTGAGGGGAAACAGGGAGCCCCACATCAGCTGAATCCAGGCTCTCCAGAACTTATGGCTGTCCCTGCTCTTCACAGGGGTGCTTTGTCTTTGGCTGGGTGGCTTTAGAGAGGCCAAAGTGTGCACAGGTGAAGGGTACAGCCGCAAGGTCTTCTCTAGGATCCAGGCAGTAAGTCAAAGGAAAGTGTCCCACCACACATGGACAGCACAGAGGGAGGTGAAACTGTTCTTGCTGCTTTTGACAATTGTCCGAAAAGCAATAGGAACTGCACAGGGAAGAGATGGGAATCGTGAAAAACAGTGCTGCTATTGTATCAGTGCCATATATATGTCTTTATGGAGTTATATCTATATATCTCTATATATAAAACTCCATCGAGGTTGTGACAGGACTTTCTGTTAAAAAAGATGCTCTTAAGAGGTTTACAGTTCAGCTGGAAACATGTGTTTGCCTGAATATTATTACAACAGCTCTCAGAACAAGAAGTTATTTGCAAATTAAACCCAGGGTTTGATTACATATTAAAGAAGACCAAATGGGGAAATGAAGCAAATTTGAAGGGATATAAGCAATTGCAATTCCATCCTGAATACACAAAATCCTGACAACTTCCTTTCCATGAAAAGTCTAACGCTTGGAACCATCCTCACAGCTTGCAGCTGGTGGTAATCCTGGGGGAGAAGATGACTTTTCCATACCCTTCATTTCTGGCCAGCCTGGTTGCAGGCTTCGCAGAGGATTCTGTTCCTCTGGCAGTGATGTCTAGGGAGAAGAGAGCTGCTGAAGACTGACAAAGGGCTGAAAAAAAAAAGCCCAGCCAGGTTGGTTTTGCCCTAGTACAGGGCACAAGGCAAGAAGGCAGAACCTCCCAGGCTTGAATGGTCCTGTGTGAAACACTCCCTGGTCTAAGTATTCAGATCCCATCCAAGGGAGGAGGTATGGAGTCAGTCGCTGTAGAAGATGCTAAACTGTAGTAGGGAGGTTAAAATAAGATTAAACTGGGAGGTAGGTTAAAATAAGATTTAGGAGACAGGAGAGGCAAAAGTTAAAACTTGGGAATTCATGCTACCGTGGTCCAGGCTGCAATTCTAGGAAGAAAAGATGGTGTTACCCTCAGACGATGAGGACAGGAGGCAATGTGTTGCCGAGAGGTATGTGACAAGGCATCTACACCAAAAGCAAAGGATAAACATGGGATGTCCTTTGAACTGAGCCCTGGCACCCACAAAGATCCTCAGTGAGCCAGCAGGTTTGAAATCACATGGTATGGGAGGTACGTGATTGAGGCTCAAGCCCATGACTCCATAAGGCAGAGACCTCTCCTTCTTCAGAAATAGCTGAGGAAAGGGAGCACAAAACCAGAAAATACATATGTCTTCCATGAGTCATGACCTATCTCACAGGGAACATTTATGCTCTTTTTAGACTGTAAATGAAGATATCTAGGTAGCATGGTGAACCACAGTGCCCCAGCTTAACCTAGCAAGCGGAGGCAACAACAGGAGGGAGATGGGGCTGGGTAGACTGGAAACCTTCAGGCTGCCAGCCTGCTCGCTGCTCCAAACCACCACCTCCATCTTCCTCATCTTACCTACTTTAGATTAGAGCTGGAATGTTTCCACCCACTCAGACTATGGTCTCAGCATCATTTGGTGCGTAGTCAACACTATGTAAGCTTCTTCTCCATCTGTACTGAGTCCAAGTTGCCTCCTGTTACCATTTCAAAGCTGGATTTTATGTAATGGGCTAAATTCTGATGCGCTTACAATGCCGCTCAATGTTCCTTCAAATAACTGAACTATGCATACCTCTTTTTTCCCCCCAAAAAAGATGTTTAGAAAGTTTTGATAGTTTTCAAGAGAAAGTAGTACTAGAAGCTAGAAAGCCAGAGACCCATCATTATGAAGGGCACAGGACAAAAATGTTTACTCAAGATTTTTTATTTTACTTTTTGTTTTGACAGGTTGCCACGTCCTAAAATGTCTCCCCTATGTACAAACACTGCAGCAGGAAGCTCAGCGAGCCCTAATGGAATGTATCTCAACGATGTTCAACAGAAACCTTGGCAGGTTTACTTGGATTCTTCAGCTTATCGTCTCTCTTCAAGATATTGATCGAGATGCTATTGAAGAGCTCTTCTTCAGGCCCATCCTAGGAGAGACCACCCTAAATTATGACTTCTAGAAACCCTCTATATCAAGCCATCTGGCTTTGAAAAGAGATGACATCTGTGCTTTCAATCACTTCTGAAGAGATGAGAGGATTTCATGAGCTAAACACATCTCAAACAAATCATTGATGCATCTTTGTAAGCCATGTATATTTTTGTACGATGAAGTAATTTGGTAACATTTTGGAATTAAAGGCAGAGAATCTAAGCATTTCATGATTCTGTGTGCTTTCAGAAACCTTTAGTCTAACACATCCAAAGGCTGTCTACGAGCAGCAGCACATTTTCCAGCTGAGCTAGGTTCAACCATATTATTTCTAGGGAGCATCTGTATAGCTGTTTAAAACTATACTATAAGCTTTTGGCTTTCCTGAAGTTTTTGCTTTCAGGAAAAGGGGAGGTGTTAAATGTTATTCAGTGCATCACCAGTTGAAGATGAATAGATACATAAAAGGCTGAACAATGGTAAAATCAGTATAAATCCTTCCTTTTCCTGGGATGTGGTTCCCTGCTCTCAAACCCTTTTCAGTTCCACTGCGAACTCTAGTCCTTGGCTGTCACTGCTTGATGGAGCAAGGGATGGATCCCTTACCAACTACTTTCCTATAAGTTCTTTTTCTAAGTGTTGCAGTAAACTCTGGGCATTAAATCCCTCTCTCATCATTCACAAAGTCCTTGCCTGACTGAAAAACTGAACAATATGATTCAAAAATGTGTTGGCTAGACAAAAGCTGTTGTTCAGGATTGTTTCCAGGGTGGGAATAATGCAGGGTGAAAGGTACCGTGTTATGCCATAAACAGCAGAACTAATGCAGCCCAGTTTCCTACATGTTTAAGACCTTGCCTCTTTAGCCCTCCCTGTTCCCTTTTATAATTACCCTCACTTCCGTCCAAACAGATGGCAGATATTCCTTGGACAGCAGAAATACTGAAATATGGTTTGCTACAGATGTGTACAATCTGTCCCTCCCTCTCTCACTGCACGAGTTCTGCGTCTCCACCTCCAAGTGTGCCACGGCGTGTCCCACAGCATCTCGCTGCCTCCTCTCTGTCTGGCTGGAGAAGAGGCAGTGCGTGTTGCGGTTGGCTCCAAGCTCTGTGTGTGCTGACTCTTCATCCGTCAGGATAAAAAAACCCAAACCCATTCAGCTTATACTTTAGCTGCAGTTTTCCAATGGTTTCCATGAAACTTAAGAGGAATTAATTCCCGAGTTATTTCAGTAGAGGGTCCAATCTCATTTTGTTTGGGAAGGGGGCTCAAATTCAGCAAATGGGGACTGACAGGCAGGGAGACAGACAGAAGGACAAAGAGTATGACAGCTTAATCCACGCTTCCTTAGAAAGCTCATTAACAGAGACAATTTCTGTGTAGTGTCTAGCTTTTACCTTCATCAGCCAAAGGCCTGCTCAGCGGCTCACCAACAATCTGAACCCGGGACAGGTTCAGAATTCAGAAGCTTGAATTTCAGGCTACTGAAGAGCACATCAGTCTCTGCTCACAGCTTTACTTCTTATCGAAATCTGCTTCAAGGTCTTTGACTTTATCTTCAAGGTATACAATGGCTTCAATTCAACTTTCTTTGAATTGGAGGGCACAATGCCAACAGGTTCCCATGGCTTGGCTCACCTGGAAGACAATGCAATATTTGCTGAGTACTCTTTTAGCTTGATGGGTGTCTCTGTAACCAGTTGTCTGAATAGAAAGCCTAATGCCCCACAGTGAAAATCATGATCAACATCTTGGGTTTTCAAGATGGTGTTACCTTCTACCATGAAGGGAAATATTAGGCTTCAGAGGGAACTCCCACAAGATCTGATACTCACGGAGCTCACCTCATTGTGGTCTGAATACAAGATTCAGTCCTTCAACAGGTCTTTAACAAAACACATCATCCTTACTATGTTTGCAATTAAAAAGCTCTGTGTAACCAAATATTCTCACAAAACCGATCACAGACAGAGTATTAACCTTAATAATAATTTGTTTGATCTCCTGTTCAAGGGGGCTGAGATACACTATTGTCTTGCTGAGGACAGAGAAAGAACCTGTACTTAAGGTAATTAAGCTGCATATGAAGGTGGAGGCTGTGAAAATACAAGAGACAGGCAGGAACAGGACGGGTGAGGGATCATGAGCAGAGGTGAGGAGAAAAAGCAGGAGCTCCCTCTGGAATGAGAAAAGGCACAGCAAAAAACAGCCTTTAGAAGTCAAGGGAAATAACACATCACAATGGAGAAGCAGAGACAGAAATGAACCGAAGGCAGGAGGAAGAGAAGGGAAAAATTCACCACTGACACCATTCCTGGAAAAAAAAGAAAAAGAGAAAAAAACAATGAGGAGTGAAAGGTTTGTCACCATTTCCTTCAGCTTCTGGAATTTAAATCAGAAGCACAAGCACATTTTACCCGGCTGTGAAATCCACCAGCAAAGTATGTGTGTCCATCCCCCCCTAGTGCCCAGGAGAAGGCAGTATTGCCACCGTTCAGAACGGGAGCTGAGCTGATGGAGACCAGCCAAATAAAATACCCGGAGCTGCTGTTAATGACCCAGGCAGAGCTTCCACTCACAGACACCTCTCCTTTCCCAGTTGCTGACTTTTTCAAAATACTGTATAACAGTATTTTTCACTTGTTAGAAAAAAATCTACATTTGCAAAATCAAGAATGAAAAAGTAAATCCAATTTGCTTGTGAAACCTCCCTCCAGCCTCCTTCTGAATATCACCATAAGCTCTTTTAATGACCTGATTACAGACTCCTGGGGTTTCCCCTTGGGACTCCCTACCGGAATGGCCTGTGCTGTGGGAATTTGTTACGACTGTGCAACGGAGGAGGCTGCAGCCTGCAAAGGCTCAGCTGCTTTCCTTGCAGCACCAACATTGCAGAACCTGGATTAAAATAGGTCTGCGGTGACAGAAACGATGCTCTTAGAGTTAAAACGGATGAATGACACCTCACAGTCCATGGGGCAACCCCGTAAACTCCAGTGGCGTTATTCCAGGCACTCCAGAGTGGTACATGTCCCAGAATAAAGCTGCTACTAACAGTCTTAACTGGAATAAAAGGTTTTAGTTTTTTGTAGTGGCAAAGACTGGGCCTGGGAGAGCGTGGTTTGCAGAAGTCAGTGGGCTCTCCCAGCTGCAATCCAGGTAATCACAAACTGCATCTCACACTTCCAAAATGATGCGTAGAGCTGTAAGCACTGAAAAATCAGTCTGTGCGCACCCAACGGGCAGGGAAGCTTTCAATGGTTCTGGTCTTGCCGCTTGCATTCCTCCTTTGTAAAAAGAAGTCATAATAATATTGCCTCTCTTCATAAGAGTTTCACAGAATCACAGATTTCAATGGGGTTGGAAGGGACCTCTGGAGATCATCCAGTCCAACCCCCTGCCAGGGTCACCCAGAGCAGGTCCCACAGGAACGTGTCCAGGTGGGTTTGGAATGTCTCCAGAGATGGAGACTCCACCACCTCTCTGCGCAGCCTCTTCCAGGGCTCTGCCACCCTCACAGGAAAGAAGTTCCTCCTCATCTTTAGATGGAACTTTTTATGTCCAATTTTGTGCCCGTTCCCTCTTGTCCTGTCCCTGGGCATCACTGAAAAAAGACTGGACCCTTCCTCCTGACACCCATTTATTTATAAGCCTTGATCAGATCCCCCTGCAGTCTTGTCTTCTCCAGACTAAACAGACCCAAGTCCCTCAGCCTCTCCTCGTAAGGGAGATGCTCCAGGCCCCTCATCAAATTTGTAGCCCTTTGCTTTGTAGCCCTCTCTAGCAGTTCCCTATGACAGATCTTTGAAGGTGTTAATCACTGTTTGTAAAGAGCTAACAAATGTTAGACCTGGGCACCTTATAAAGTCTCCCTGAAAATGAATAATTCCGTGTTCTACGCTATGTTCAATGGCACACAGTAAAATAATGCAGAGGCCTACACATTTCAGGGAAAGCATGAAGAGAGCAGATGCTGACCAGGAAGATGTAATAACCAGTGCGTAAGGCAGTGATCCTGTGGCAAAAATACCGTGCCATTTGCTATGGTGGGATCCACCTTGCAAGTGAGTCCCTTGCACTCTCTCTGGAGCACAGAGAGTGAGATAAGCGTGCTCCAAGGGAGGCAGCTTCCCTTCTCTTACACACCTGCCTTAGGTTTGGATGAATCACAACATGAAGTGCTTTACCTCTGCCTATGGGTACCACTAAGGAGTCTGCCTGACCGTTTGGGACTCATCACCTAACTTTCTGATGGTAAAAGTGAGATTAATCCCACCTCTACAACACATACAGGAGCGGTCTGGACCCGGTTTTCACATGCAATATTAACTTTAACGTCTTCTAATATTAGCATGCTTGGCTTTGCAGTCCTGATCTTCTTTAAACAGTAGGTTTTAGAGTTATTCTTCCAGCTAAACATGTATTTCTAATAAACAACAGCTATCTGATATAGGCTTGGAAACAAAGATAACCCAGTGGTTTTATTCACCTGCCCAGAAAGGACTAAGACAACACACTATTCTCTGAGAAAACACTCATCTGAACCTCAGGGAAGGTTTAGGATGGACATTAGGAAAAATTTTTAGACCAAAAGGGTTATTAAACATTGGAATGGGCTGCCCAGGGAAAGGGTTGAGGCACCATCCCTGGAGGTATTGAAAAGACAGGTTGACATAGTGCCTAGAGATGTGGTTTAGTGATGTTTTTTATCAGAGTTAGGTTGATGGTTGGACCAGATGATCTGAAAGGTCCCTTCCAAGCTGGACAATTCTATGATTCTATCTATTTTGTTTAAGTGATACCAGATTTCAAAGCCACATGGGACATCACGCCATATCTATACCAATATTTCTATGTTGTTTTTCTGTGGAATTCCTTTTTTACCTCTTCTGCAGAAACAAAGATATTTAATTCAAAACCCCAAATTTCACTTTTGCTAGAAAGCACTTGCAAGTCATACTCCTAGTCTTAGATATAATTTCATTTGCAGCTGAGCCAACTATTTTAGGGTACAGATATGTGAAAAATGTGGTGCTTTTTCACATGAAATGTACTTCTTATTAATCCAGTCACACAAGGAAAGATATGCCACTTATTTCCATCACAGGTCCACTCTTAAAAGCAGCCTAACTCTGGGGAAAAAAAATGGAGACAAGTTTCTATAAAAAGGGTGTAGGCTAAAGAAGCTCCAATTCTTTAAGTGACAAAAAAGGACCTTACTGAAACCAACGTTACTATTTGTACAGAAATCCTCAATCTTTTCCAGTGGGCCAGGAAAGTGGAGGGTGAGTCAGTGATTGTGTTTTGCTTGGGCTTGTTATCAACTGTTGTCCTAGGTGAGGTTGTGATTTTGAAAGTACAAGTTGTCACTCTTCCTGTGAGCTCTCTTTCTCTCTCTCCCTGCCTGGGGGGGTAGCAGAAATGTTGCAAGATTTCCACATCTCACCTAAGATAAGAACTTCTTCATCAAAGGAAGACACGGCCACAGCTATCTGCTAGCAGGTAATCTCAGGAGCTGAGACTACAAAGCTTCAGGTAGCGTGGGAATGGTCCCGTTTCAGTCACAGCGGAAGCAGTGCGAGCCACGCACGCTCAGGTGAGCGTAGATGTTTACTGGGAGGGAAGAATGGAAATTTGGGGTGGTTGAGATAGCAGTTAGGGTGGCAGGAGAGGAATTTGCAAAATTAATGTCTTGTTTATGCAGATGACCTCACAGTGCAGGGTCTAACAATCTTTCCCCACCAGGATGAGGACAGGCTGAGAGGGTTGGGGGTGTTCAGCCTGGAGAAGAGAAGGCTCCAGGGAGACCTTAGAGCCCCTTCCAGTCCCTCAAGGGGCTCCAGGAGAGATGGGGAGGGACTCTTCATCAGGGAGGGGAGCAATAGGAGGAGGGGTAATGGTTTTAAACTGAAAGAGAGGAGATTTAGGTGAGATATTATGAAGAAATTCTTTGCTGTGAGGGTGGTGAGAGCCTGGCCCAGGTTGCCCAGAGAAGCTGTGGCTGCCCCATCCCTGGAGGGGTTCAAGGCCAGGCTGGATGGGGCTTGGAGCAACCTGGTCTGGTGGGAGGTGTCCCTGCCCAGGGCAGAGGGTGGGACTGGATAATCTTTAAGGTCCCTTCCAACACAAACCATTCTATGATCTTATTAGCAATTGAAACTAATCTGCCATATGCCTATAATACACAAACACTTGCTTCCAAATATACAGACATCACTCTGCACTGCAACAGAACTGGGTGCAGTAGATGGATGTGGTCACTGCAGCATGAGCAGGAGGTTGCACATTTGATGAGGAGCAATAGAGCTTCTGGGAGGATGGCAGGAAGTACGATGACAGACAAGGAAGGGATGCTCTAACTCGGAGGAAGAGTGGCATCATCTCCACTGAGCAGTGTTGTCTAGGAACTCAGCCCAACTGGGAGGGAAATCCAAGATGTAAGTCATTGTTACTGGTGACATATCATGCCCCATGTTGGTGAATCATACTTCTGGTCTGCCACTACACACCACACTGTCATCCAGAAGTGACCAGAGAGATGGTGCACGTGGCTCCTGGGTGTGCTGCTGTGGTATCCTGGATTAGTAGATGTTCCTACCACATTTCTTCTGGGATCTTGAATCCCCTCAGCCCCGCTACATCAGCTTGTAGAGTCCCTGCACCCCTAGTTTAAGTAGTTTTCTCTCTCCTCTGAGGTACCAAACACATGAGCCCTGTACAGCCCTCTGAGGGTGTAGGGATAGGTGTGGACTCCCTCGCCCACACTCCAAGTTAGGCAAAAGCAAGCCAGTTCAGATCTGAAAGTCATGCATTTGCACAGATTTAACAACTTGGGTACAGCCCTGGGCCACTCCAGCTACACAGATTCCAGAGGTGGGTGGCATCCAGTTGGCTTGGAAAGCAAGTGAGGCAAATATATGTCTGTCTGCACCTGTCCTGGTCAATATATATGAGTCAACAGCACCACTATTGGGTAAATAAGATTAGGGCAGGGACTAGGAAGGTCCTCCTACAACATCCAATCTGTTTTCTCTCATTGTGGATATCAATCTTGCATATGATTATGTCCCCAAACTTATCAAGCTCCACCTGAAGATAATCTAGAATGTGTTTGCCTGTTCAGTTCCTAATGGGACAGCACCCAGAGCCTCCTGATCTGATGCTTTAGGAACTTTCTAATTCCATCTCTAGATTATTAACAACTAATATAGGCATATTCTTTCTTGTACCAATATTGTCATTCAATTCAAATAGCTTTTCTCACTCCAAGGTGTTCCTCCAAGACATTTAGAGACAACAGTTGTGCCCCCCATCCATCTGCCTCTGTCGGTCCCTCCTGCCATCCCTACTCTTTCCCTATCCCTTTCAACTTCTGGTCTGTATCTCATTCTCTTGTTTTTGACTGATGGCCTAACATTATGTTCACTGATCTGCTTGAGCCAGAGGATGAATCTCTCTGGTACAGAGGTGAATCCCAGACTTGCTCCCACCTGTTTTCTCCTTCATCTACAGGTCATTTTGTTTCCTGCTCCATGTCATAGTCTCATATATGGCCTCATTGCTCTGTTGCAGGCTCCACCTCTTTGCTATCTCCATCATATCTTCTTCTCCTCTGTTGCAACTGGCTTCCCTAATTTTCTCTTTTGCCATTCCATCACCTGCCTGCTTTTTCACATCTCTTCCCATTACTGCAAATTCATTTCGTAGCTTTTTCTTCTCTATCAATTAGTCCTTTTTTTGGTGTGTGTGTTTTGTTTTGCAACCGCATCCTTCTTCCTCTTTTACCCTTCAGGTTCTTTTCCTAGATCCCAGCCTTAAAGAAAGGATGAAAATCCTCAGACCTCCTCCTACAAATTGCTACACAAACCACCCTTGCTGTTGTTTGTTTTGGGCAGGTAAGAGCATTGCTTGCAAGAGTAGTTTTTCCTTTGGTCTTGTCTGCAACAGTCTTTCACAAGAAGCTGAACGTGTGCAGTCGTAGGCAGTAGCTTTGACAGTACATATGAAACCAGCAGTAGGTCTTGTACCATCTCCTGGCACATTTGAAGGAAAACAACCCTTGGCATTCATCTTCTGCAATGTAAATCATCCCAGTATCTTGCAGACCTGAAGAAAACCACTCCTATTTTTTTTTATCTCATCCTACTTATTGTTATCATCTTCTCAGCGTGCTAAGAAAAGCGTACTAAGAAAGCATATTTCTTTCTTTCCACTAATCTCATTTCTGGCTGATGTGAGAAGCCTAGCAGAGAAGACAGAGCAAGATGGTATATGGCATGAGTCTTCACAGAGTCATCATATGCCCAGGAAATATGCTTTGTCCTGCTGCTCTCGTCTATTTTTTGACTTCTCCAGCTGACCTGCTTCTACTGTCCTGCCTGAGATTCCCCCTTCAAAGAAAACTGTTTCATTCATTAATTTGAGTTCATTCAGATCAAGGCGTTTCCTCCTGTCTTACAGTGAAACACTATCCCTTCTTTGCATTCTGAAATATGTTTTAGTTTACTGGGGGCTCCTCAAAAGAAAGTACTGAAAAGTACAAATTTGCAGTTTATTATCTAGACAGTTCAAGAAAAACAAAACCAAACTGATACTCTCTGTAAAAGAAAGTGAGGCAGAACAGCAATAAAAACTAGTGATTTTTTGTGTGTGTGTGCTGAAGCACATGATTTGTCATGTTCTTCTCTTTATTACATCCACCTCAGCAAGTAGATGGAAGATACAAAACTCTGCAAAGGGGCTGAACTTTCTCCTCTTGGACACAGCTCAGGAGAAACCAAAAAAGTATTTGTGACCACTCTTGCACACAACTGTAACTTCTAAGGAGGATGCAGCGAGACTGAATCTTGTTTAGGTCCTCGCATTCTCAAAATATGACAACATCTCAGAACATGTTCATCTTCTTCTGGGGCAGACTTTCACATCTGATTTTCAAAAAACATGAAAGGACCAAAGGCACAAATGGAAGTCTTCAGGATTTGGGCCCAGCTGAGTAAGCAGCTCTTGACATTTCTGATGCATCTGTGAAGAACGTGATCTGGAAAACAGCCCGATCACAGATAAAGCGTCTTCCCTAGCTTCAGGCATGCGGCAACCCACACGTGAATCATGCAGGCTGAAAAGACTTTTATTTTCTGGAGATCCAAATATTTCATACTACTTACTCTGCATTGCATGACATCTACCTGTTCCCAGCAGCCTGTCCTTCAGGGAGCTGGGACAGCCCCACAAACACAATCCCCACAGAGAAACACACTTGCTTAGTGACTCCTGTTTTCCATCAAGTCTTTCAAAGATGGCAATTTTTGACCATTGAACAGCTCAGAGTGCACCAGAAAAAAAAAAATCACTTGTTTGGCTTCACACAGGGTCCAAGTTCATAGAATCATAGAATTGCCCAGTTTGGAAGGGACCTTTCAGATCATAGAATCCAATCATCAACCTGACACCGACAAAAAACATCACTAAACCATATCTCTAAGCACTATGTCTAGCTGGTTTTAAATACCTACAAGGATGGTGACGGCACCACTCTTCTGGGCAGCCCATTCCAATGCTTAATAACCCTTTCAGCATAAAAATATTTCAGTTTCCTTACACACTGCAGCTTCTCTCCCATGATCTCCAGGGCTATGCGGCATCTGTCCTGGGATATCCATAATCTACAGAGTTTTGAGGTAGAAAAAGGGCAGGGTGATCTATAGATTGACTGCAAGACTATTTCATTTAGGGTACCAAGATTGCTGTTGGATGCTAAGTTAATAGAATCTGTTGCTAAAGTCATCTTGTAGTACCATCATTACTATTGGTTTGAGGATTTTTAACTACGGAAGGTTCCTGTTTGGATACACAAGTTTCCCACAGGCCTGAGCAGATACAACCCAGTGACTGAAACTAAGGGACTGAGATGAAAAATACTGAATCCAAATCCAAGCAGACACGTAGACCTCCCACATGCTGAGATTACCGCTTGTGTGCTCACCTGCAGTGTTCTCCGCCAACACCAGGGCTGAACTGGGGAACAAAGGACTCCTTGCTTCCAGACATGGTGGCCTGGGACGAAAGAGACACAAGGTGGGAGTTCTGTAAGTTGCTACCACACATTTTCCTGTGAATAATGGACTTCAGTCTCTCTACTGTCATTCACTCAATCACGTTAAAACTGCATTGAGCTGAATTTCTTTGCGTATCAGACTAGTCAATAACAAAAATGACCCTCCTGTGCTTTTCCTCCTTTCAAGTGTTAGCTTAAAAACAGGTCCAGCAGATTACAGCTGTACCCTATTTTCTGGATTTGTTACTTCTTCCTTTGGCATAAATTTATTACATAAACATATGGAAAAATCTGCACTGGGACATTCCAGTTAAGCACATGGGACAGTATCTGTGGTGCAGTTCCCACCGACGGCACTAGAAGAGTTTGAGGGGATAAGAATAAATCTCTGAGGGGCTACTCCTGCCAGAGACTTAATTCTATATCTCCGGGAAACACTGAGTATAGGCATCCCTAACTCCTACAGAGTCATTAGTAGCGGAATTAACATCCCATACAACAATCACCAAGTGAGTTATCAAGCAGACAGGTCTTGTGCTCTGATTCCTGCCACCTACCCTCTCACCTGTGACATCCACTGCAACTGTAAAATCAGTAGATTTAGAGAAATAAATGTTCCTGGCGGTATAAATTCCCTATCTTTTCCCATGCACCCACCTGTCAGCCTGGGTATCTAAACCACATCACCTCAATCTATCCTATGTAAAACATCCTTATTTATAGCTGGACACACACAAAAGCTTAGCCCTTATAATCAGTTTAGAATCAAGGCTCCCAAAAGAATAATAAAGTTTGTTGTCTCCCACTAACGCCTGCTGGAATTAGCCTGGCCTAGGGGCTACTTCCAGCAGTCAGGTTTAGCCTGGCCAGAAGGAG
This sequence comes from Tringa tobata, assembly GCA_033628505.1. Classification (NCBI taxonomy): domain Eukaryota; kingdom Metazoa; phylum Chordata; class Aves; order Charadriiformes; family Scolopacidae; genus Tringa; species Tringa tobata. The sequence goes on along the minus strand of JAHREE010000077.1, from coordinate 3,764,365 downwards.
AAGCTGAGGTTAGAAGTTGAGATGCAACCGTGGTGAGATTTAATTTTTAGAGAACTCCCAGTAGGATGAAAATGCCTTGGTTTTTTTTTTTCCTCATTTGACAAAAGGATTGCACAGAAATGAAATCTGAAACAGTCTTGATGAAAGCAGTGAGCCCTGTTGGTAAGTCATTTAATAATTAACTCAACAAAGCTCTTGACAGTGCACAGCAGGAAAGAATTCTGATTCAAAAAGGGTGGAGAGAGCAATCTGACAGATCTGTATTTCAACATCTGTACAACATTCATGGAGTAAATCTTTATTGGTCCCTGCCACCTAATGGTGTACGTGAAAAATTACAAATAGGTAAGACAATACTCAAGTTATGCTATTTCTAACAGACTTTGATGTATTTATTTAAAGAAAGATCAAGATTATGGATAAAATTGTGAATTATTATTACTGGCTTTCAGTGAGACCCAGGGTGCATAATTTAGTCTTAATTCTAGGTGTTAGTGAAGCTGTATTTCTACATTAACTGCCTGTGCTGCCTACGAGTGCCTCTGAAAACCAACCTGCTACAAGATACTCTGTTCATCTAAATTAGACAGAATTTTGCCATATACCCACTTGAAACAATTCTTTACATAAAAATTAGAAAAAAATCAATGTACAGCATTGGCACAATCTAGTTGGGTTTTTTTTGAACGAGGCACAAAAATGTTGAACCGATCTTAGATTTCTCCAGAGCCATGTGAATCGCACGAGTGTTAAACATTCCTGCTTTGAGTGGTAACCAACAGAATTTGCAGGTTCTCTGTGGCGAGGAAAATCTTCAGTCAAAAGAGCAGATAGAAAAACGCACTCTTTTTATGTTAAAATTAAACATGCGCCTACACATTTTTTGCTGGGATGAAGCAAAGGGATAGGGTGAAGGGAAAAAGAAACGATAATAAATACCACAACCAGCTCCCGTATTTAAAGATATCTGCAGGTGGGTGACTGCGTTGGTGTGGATGCCAGTGCCCACCGACTGCAGCATTAGAGTCCAAATATGATCCAGTGCCCGAAGCCTTTGCAAATTAGCTCAGGAAAAAAAAACCTAGAACATCCTCTAACTGCAAAGATGGTCAAATTAAAAGCAAGAGGTATATAGAAGGAAAAAAATATGCCATTTGGATTAAATTTAGGAGAACTGGCAGCAGAGTATGGGGTTTTGCTTTTATAAAATTAGTAGCATGTGTCCCTAGAGCATGATCTATTTTTGGGTAACTTTGACTATTCACACTCTGAATGCGGTTCTTTTCAATCTTCTCATGTTTGAGAGCAATGAAATGTGGGCCTGGATAGTGCACTGACTTGTGCAATATTGTCTCTCCGGCTATATTATACATATACTAGTTCAACGAATGGACAACTGATGGATAGAAATGGATGTCTCCATATTTAAAGGTCTAAATTTTACACCTGTTTGGCAGGAGTATGGTTTTTACTTGTTCACTTGCCGGTAGAATACAAATTCTGCATGTTTAATTTACAGAAATGCCTACTAACATTACGGGGCGAGATTTACTATTTTTGTAACTGATCGCAGCTCCCACTCCGATTGGCAGCGCGAGGTCAGCCTTTGGCTCCAACGGAACCTCTAACGCTTATAGAAACTTGTGGGACACATTGTTGGTACACAGTTATCTCTAGAGCAGTACCTGTGCTGTGGAAACCTGTAGGGGACTCATCTCATCCAAAGGTGACTTCTTTAGATCACATGACTGTTACTTAAAGCCAACTAAGCTAAATAAAACCTTATATTCTGACGGAAGATAATTCATGGACAGTGGGTTTTCCTTTCTATCTCCTTTTGTAACACACTTCTACCTGTACATGTGATAAGATTTACAGTTTACTATTATTTAAACCAGAGCTAATACTATCAGTCTGAATAAAATAAACAGATAGTCCTCTAATAAATATAATAGCAACAAAAATACAGAATTATGCTTCAGAGTTACCTATTGAACACAAAATGCTTCATTTAAACAGCCATGGGAACTGCACTGTCTTCTAAGGAAATTAGTTTGTTTCTGAATCTGATTGATTGAGCTTTTTTGGCCTACTTTCCTGATCTGTCAAATAACAATTCTCGCTTATTAGTGAACAACAACAGATATTTTAGAACTGGAAGGTATTAATATGATTATTGCAGAATGACATGACCAAGTAGTTTTGGTATCAAGATCGTAACTTTTGTTTGAGCTCTAGTATATCTTCTACAAAGAAATCTAATTATTATTTGAAGAATGGAAGTGATGAGAATCCAGCATGTTCTCAGGTAAATTGTTCCTACATTTAATTATCCTCAAGATAAAAATGTGGTCCTTATTCCTTGTACAAATTGGATTTCATTATGACTTTTTTTTGCATTACAATTATGAGCTGTCAACTATTAGAAATCATTTCCCTGTACAGGTACTTCTAGATTGAGTCACAGTAAAAAGTAGAGTTAAATATGCTCTGTGGTTTCAAAGCAATTAAAACTGATTGAATTAAAGAGAGGAGAGTGGGATTCTCTTCCTGCAATTATGAAACACCAAAATGTCTTATAAAAAAAAAGCTGAATAATGTCTCTGTAGACAGACACCGCTGTTTCTAGCACTGCTTCACTTACTGTTAGGAATTATTCATATCATTTAAAAATAGGATTGTCTTTAACTCGAGTGCAATCATTTTGCTGAAGTGTTTAAAGATCTAAAATGTGGATGAAAGCCACAGTTACTATTCTAGACTGAGAGAGAAGCACTGTCTTAACACAGAGGTGGGTAATATGGCAGAAGTAAATGGATGATTTCTGACCTTACATGTAAATGAGTAAAAAACTATTCCATTAAAGCTTCTTTTGCCTTTTTTTTTTTTCCCCTGTTCTGTGCCAGATTATAAATGCAGTGCCTCTGGTCTGCTTTTTATCAAAGTCTGAAATAATTTCCCTGCTAAACTGCAAAGTGGTCCCTGGCATTTATGCTCCCTAAGATGAAATCTTTCACTTCTACTAAGACCCTTTGCTCAAAACCATTGCTGCTCTGCTCTTGTTTAGTTTGTCTTACAACTACCTTTTCTGCTTGCATGTCTAATCTGTACAGGACTGATAATAAAAACATCCAGGCCAAAAGCTACAACTTCTCCTCTCAATTTGGAAAACAGTTCCTCAGTTATATGTACTCAAGAATCACAGAATTGCCCAGGTTGGAAGGGACCTTTCAGATCATCCAGTCTGATCATCAACCTGACACTCACAAAAACCAACACTAAACCATGTCTCTAAGCATTATGTGTACCTGTCTTTTAAATGATGCCAGGGATGGTGCCTCAATCACTTCCCTGGGCAGCCCGTTCCAATGCTTAATAACCCTTCCAGTGGAAAAATTTTCTCTAATATCCCATCTGAACCTCCCCTGGTGCAACCTGAGGCCATTTCCTCTTGTCCCATGGCCTGTTCTTTGGGAGAAGAGACCGACCCCCCCGGCTACACCCTCCTTTCAGGGAGTTGCAGAGAGCAAGAAGGTCTCCCGTCAGCCTCCTTTTCTCCAGGCTGAACAACCCTCCAACAATCCCAATTTCGAAAAAAAAAAGTAATAAAGGTATGAGCAAGAGTGTTAGGAAAAAAGACCTTGGACAAGGAAAAGGATTAAAAAGAAGACAGGCTCAAATATATGAGGTTGGATGTGCAGTTGAGAGGGGGTTCGAGAGATGGAAGATACAGGCAATGCCTGCAGGCCTCTCTATTTTCATTTTATCCTTCTAGGTCATCCCCTGGGATAGAATTTGGGGTTTTCAGGAATTTGTTCAGTATTTCTCAATGGCAATACGAAAATCCCCGTGGAGGACAAGTAAAACGTTTAAGGGGAAAAGGTGAAGACTTTAGTTTCCGCCACGGCTGTGAGGGAGCCGAGCGAGAGGCGAGGCCTAGCCTGGCCCTCCCGCATACACCCAGTCCCCGGCGCACCGTTACCAGCAGCACCGACGAGAAGGGGGGAAAGCACCCACTAACCCGCCCTGGGCAGAACACCCGCAGAGCCACCCTGAGCCCTGAAGCGGCCTCCCTGAGGGAACCACCACCCCCTCACGGCCGGGGCTCGCGCCCCTCCGACACCCCAAGGC
>JAHREE010000077.1:3710149-3760038 GCA_033628505.1 Tringa tobata | reverse complement strand
GAAGGTGCAGGCACCCAAGGTGTTGTGGAGTGAAGCTCTGGTGCTGCAGGTCTCTGCTTGAGATCACAGTCAAGAAGCTTTAGGGCTAGGGGCAGACCAATCTTTGGTTTTTTGTGTTTGTTTTTTTTTTTTGTTTTTTTTTTTGCTATTAGTACAAAACAATTTCCCTTTAATTTAAAACACACTCCTGAATTCTGTGAAAAGTAGTGAAAGTGAAATAAACTTATGCCCATACTGATGTTGTTATGATAATGCCTCTCCAACTCCACAGTTTGAATCTGAAGGGCACAATTAATTTCTCCTTTCCCTTGAGGGCTGATAGGGAGGCCTTTATTATAAACAAGGGCAGGAGGTCAGAACAGTCAGTGTGAGGCGTTTCTGATGGTTGCTTAAATAATAGGCATTTATTTATACTGAAAGAATTGTATCTTGTGGAAAAGATAACCTAAATACTAATGTGGATGAGTTGGGAAGGAGAGAAACAACCGCTGTTCCCTCACTTTCCTTCCCTTGAATTTGTAACTGTTGATTATTTGTAGCTTTCGTATAATTTGAACGGTTCCTACAGCTGTGCTGCCAAGCACAGGAACACGTAGGAATGCAGCTACTCAGCTCTGGTGTGGCATGACATGAGTCTTTAATAAAAAATGCTAATTCTAATTAATAATTTAGGAGGAAGGGAGGCTGAACGGTTGTTGAGAGATACCATAGCTACTGGAAACAGAATGTAGTTTTCCTTTCTGATTTCTAACACCTGTTCTCATGTGTATCTGGGATCTTTACCTTACCATCACCTTTTTTTTGTTTTTATTTTTTTTTACATGCTGTGTGGGTAGGTCTTCTCCTGGGCTGTGGCTCCTAGTCATGACTTAGAGAGAGGCTTTGCTGGTTATAGAGCTACCAAATGTCAACCAGTCAATTTGCTCAGATCCTAATAAGGCATTATCTTATTTACTTGGAGAATCTGAGGTGGTGACAGTAGTGGGGAGTGGGCTGTTGTTTTGTTCCATCTTTGCTTTCAGGCCTGTTTGATTTCCCTTGCAGTGTTGGAATGAAGAAGGGCACTCACGTAGCCTTTCTCGGTTTTGAAGGTTTTGTTTTCAATCTGCGCTGCAGAAGGTTTTAATGCACCAATCTGGTGCATTTCCTTTACCCATTTTTAGTATAGATGTTCGGCATCAAGTTTTCTTTCCTTGGACTGTGGATTTGATATTTCTGACACTTTCTAACTGTGGTCCAGAGAGCAGGCCAGTGGTCTAGGAAGCTTGTGATAATAATAGAAATTTGTAAATAGGGAAGGCTGGGGCTTTAAAAAAAAATAAATCAAAGAACAGTGAAGTAAGCTTAATGAGATCTGGTGAATCTTAACGGAAAGGATCTAAATCTTTGAAAAACTGTTGTATTAGTCATTGTCCTTAGTGTTTGACTAAGTGTTGCAAAGCTGCATTTGCTCTAGATAAGAGTGTAGTTTTGGAAAACTGGTTAAATGCAGGGTAGTAGAGTTGCAGTCCTTGGGATTGCAAAGTATAGTGTGCCCAGTCCCTTCTGTCCCATAATTTCAGTTTACTCAGCAAATGAGCCGTGGGTACTGCTAATAGGGATCTATTTATGACTCTTAACTAGGCTTTTAGTCGTGTTTTGCACCAGTGTTTTCTGATGTACTTTGTGTTTTGAACCAAATTAAATGGCTAAATAATCCCTTTCACACAGGGCAAACTCAGAAGATGAATCTCTTCCAATCCATAACAAGTGCCTTGGACAACGCTTTAGCCAAAGATCCGACTGCAGGTATACTCTACTTTTGTTTTGCTTGGTGTAAATTGCATTCTGTTTTGTCGGTTTGTGTACAATATTAAAAGCCTTTCTTGTGGCCCTTAAAAGTTTTCTAATAGGTTATTTCTACACTTTGATCTCAAACAGAAGTTAAAAATGTGTTGAATTAAAAGTCTTCTGTATTAACTGGGTGTGTTCTGCTTGGAAGTTGGGACAGAAAGCTACATTGCTTTACGTGCTTCTGGTATTACTGATGTGACCTGTACTTAAAGGCATCTTGAATCCCACCAGTAAGTAAAGGAGCTTTTAAAATGTAAATCTTAGTTTTTAATTCCTTCAACACTCTATGCTCAAAAAGTGGTATTTTTTAGAGATTTATGTATTCCTTGCTCTGTCCACTCTCTCCTTCCCTACCCTCCAAAATTCCTTTCCAGCTTTACTGATATCAGTTTATCATTGTGCATAGACAATGTAAGATTTTCTAGACTTTTGCAATCTGGATAACCTCTAACTTGGGAGAAGCTGTTTCATCATAGCTTGATTTAAAAGGGTTATCCTAAACTCTTCTTGCACAAAACTATTTACTCCACTTGGAATTCTTATACATAACAGAAGGTCTCTTGCTTCTGTTGTCATAACAAAGGCGTGATGATGACCAGATATCTAAAAGAGAGGTTTAATGTCATTAGAACAGCTGCAAAAGCTGTATGATCTTGTGTAAATTTGGGGTTTTGTTTTTAGTGTGTTAGTAACTCTTTTTGGCACTTCTTGAACCACTGCTCAACTTCAAGTCTGACTAATTGTCTGATTTGTTAGGACAAATTCCATGTTGTCTGTCCAGTACTATGCCTGTGTACATTCCCTCTCAATCTACAGCTGTGTTATAATCACCTTTATTAAATTAAGCTTGGACAACTGAGGGTAAATTAGTGCCAAGAACAGATTTTAGTACCGTTTCTGTAGAATCAGCTGTATAAAAGTAAGACGTTAGTCCAGCAGGAAATTAAACTCATCTTCAGCTTTTTCATCACTGTAAGGTTGCAGTCTTGCTCCTCAGCTTTGCAGGGCTGGATCTTTGCAAGACCATGTTGGAGTTCTACAGTCCAGATAAGAGTTGTTGGTATCACTCCACTGGTGTAGGGGAGGACTTTGTAGAGTAGGGTAGATGGTTGGACTCGATGATCCCAAGGGTCTCTTCCAACCTAGATGATTCTATGATTCTATGATTCTATGATTCACTCTACTTACTGAATTAATTAGTACTTGCGATAGAAAGCATGTCCTTCCTATTATTTTAGTTGCATGGGAATTGAGCAACTGTTGTGTAAGTAGTAGGAATCCTCATACTTGTGCTCATGAGAATTAAGAATTTTTCCAGGAAAATATTTTCAGTGGCTGAACAGAAGGAGTAAATCCATGCAAGTTTGCGGATACCAGCATTAAATGGGATTTTTTTTTTTTTTTTTAATGCCAGCTGGCTCAAAAGGAAGTAGCCATATGGTAATGGGAGGGCCATACAAAGATTTTAAGTACATAAAAAAAGCAAACAAATCAATATTAAGAATGAATTAGAGGGATGATCTGGGGACATGCTTCAGTCATAAACTCCATGACTGCATTGGTCTTACATCATTATACAAGTTATTTTTTAAGTGGTATCATTAATATGATTGTGAGAAGTGTGGTGATCCCTTTCGGTACTTCCAATCAGAAACATATTGCATTTAAATAAAAATAATATTTGAAAGGCAAAGAGGCTAAGTCATTATTTTGCATCTTTCAGAATATGGAGAGTATTGAGGAATTTGGGAATTCTCAGAATTGACCCCATTTCATGCAAGCTGCTGGTGGTGATACTGTTGCACATCTCTTACATGCTTAAAAAAGTTGAAATGAGCAACACTTACTTATTTTTGTGAATTAAATAAAACTTTTAAGCAAAATTAGAAATCATCACTCCATATATTCAAAATAAAAAAACCAACCTCCCAGATTAGCTGATATGAAGCTGAATGTTAAAGGCAATTACTTTTAGTGATAAAACTTTATTGGCTACGTCACCCACACTGTAAAGATAGAAGTATTAAAAACCGAGAGTTGTCCTTGTTATTAGACATCCATCTTTTAATTGAGGGGTTCCTCTGGAGTCACCCTTCAAGTGGCAAGTATGTTTGGAGAAGGTTTGAAATTTCATGTTGGACGGGTATTTTGAAGAAAACTTCAATTTGATATTTTTCAAAACACATTTACTGAAATCTGTGAATGAAGAATGCAAGTGGTTACCAGCAGAAGCAGAACATGTAACTGTAATGATTTTGTAGTGATTGAATGTAATTGTTTCTTGGAATTGCTTATATTAATTTAGATATTATAGAATATTAAAGAAAATTAAACAGATGGCTTGGTGTGTTGCTGTGGTGATTCCTTATTAACCTTAGGTCTTTATTTGTTAGACCGTGCATGAGAAACGCTTAGTAAAATGAAATGTTAGTGTTAGGTGCTACTTGTGGTAGTGTCTCATATAAAAAGCTTTGAATAATGTTCATTGAAAATAAGATGAATTGAAGTAACGTTAGCTGCCTCTACTATTCTTATTTTTCAGTAATATTTGGTGAAGATGTGGCCTTTGGGGGAGTCTTCAGGTGTACAGTTGGCTTGCGAGACAAATATGGTAAGTTAACTCTTAACTCTGACGTTATTTTCATGTGAGCGTCTGCTCTTCTCTCTCCCTCCATGGTCTGTGGGAGAGAAGCCTTGTAAATGGACTCCTGTTTTCCTTTCTGTCCTTGGAAATAGAAAACGTTTTGAATGGGTTACCATTTATTTAAGCTTTCATAACCTGTGAAATCCTGTAGAAAACAGGCAGTGGCTGAAGAGGGAATAGCAAAGATGAATTAGAGGGTATAGTTAAATAGAGAATATAGTTAAAATGCTGAGGAGAACCAGGAAAGACTGAGAACACAAAAATTGAGGGAATCCAGAATTTTGAGAGGGATGGCTGTCTATCAGTGGTGTCTTAGAGGCTAGGTAAGTTCTGGATGCAGTGCTTGTTTATGCAAAGGCTAGAGTCCGTGTAAAATAAGGAGGAATTCCAGACAGGACTGGTGAACGAGCAGTCTCATGGATCTTACCTGTACACGGATCATTACATTCACTTAATGACTCCTCTTTCCCCATTACAGAATCACAGAATATTGATGGTTAGAAGGGACCTTTGAGATCATCAAGTCCAACCACAAATTGAGTCCATTACCCTCTTGCATTTACCATCAACGTAATAATAAGAGATACAAGTGATAAATTATGAGGTTTTTTCTATATGTTGATGTAAAATATGAAGGAATGAATACTGTTTTCTCCTCTCCTGGAAGAAGGAGGTCTTTTTTTTTTTTTTTTTCCCCCTGTATATGATCAAAATCGCTAGGTGGCAGTCTATGCCTGTAAGTAGTTATTTTGATACAAATTGATAGTTCCTTTTTAAGCGCTTTTATAGAGGTCAAGGTCTAAATATCACCTAACAGTAGAGTAGGGAGAATTTAGTGCATTCATACTCAGTGGTAGTACTATACAGATATTGGTTCCTATCCAGACTGTTACTGAAGTCTCTCTGGAGAGAAAGAAGAGATTTGCTTTTAGAATAAATCTGTCATCAAATCTAAACCCGTTTTTTGCTAGGAAAGCCATTTAAGTCTGAGTGTAGAGTAATGCTGTGATATAACCACAGCTAAAGGCTTATGTAAAAGAAGTCAAGCTCCTTGACTTTGTAAGGAAACAAATTCTAATTTTTTGATCAGTTGAATTTTTTTACGTGCTACAAAGAATTTTGCTTGAAAATGTTTAATTGAGGAATCATATGGAAACAAGTTTCTTTTCTATGATAGCTATGACATAGGGTAGTATGTTTGTTCCTGTTTGTCTTATCTCAGCATCTGAAATAGACGATGCCAGTTTTCTGGCATGGCTTCTATTGGTGTTAGTATGTTTTGCATGAACTGAATGCTTAGAAATCTGTTGCCGTATAATCTTCTGCCCTAAAAATGAGTAAACTCCCTGAAATTTTAATGTGGAGGGTTCCTTTCGGATAAGGGAAGGGAAATAAATCTTGTACAGCTTTTCCTTTGTCCCCGCCCTCCGGTCTTGCACACTGAAAGGTACATTCTTGTTTTATTTCTTGTCTCCTTCCCCATCACCCCCTGCCAGATTTTTGATCGTTACAATTTTTTTAATTTATTTATTAATTAATTTATTTTTTGCTCTTAAAAAGAGAATTACATTATTGCATAGATGTAATTACATTACATCTTTTTCATTCAGACAGCATTTTCTTCGATAGCTGTAAGTTTGTCTTTGAGGCTTCAGATGGCTTTGAAACAGTGATCTTGGCATGTGAATACGTGTGTCCTGTTGCTCTGCCTGAAGTGTGAAATAGAAGTTGCAGCCTGAAAAGATGAGTATCATCCATATGACAAAAATACAGAGGAGATCAGAGGTAGGGGTTAGATGACAGGAGGTAAAGAAATGGGAGGAAAAAGCAGAGGAAAAGGTAAAAATGGAGAAAGTGGATAAAAGTATAGATGAAGAAACAAGAATAGCAGAAATAGCGATTGACAAGGAAGGCCACTCAGAAGAATGCCAGAGCAGGGTTTTTTTTTTTTGTAAGTTCTAGCCTACTGTGGCCAAAAATGACAATTTTGAGATTATATAAATGGGGAGGTGAAGTATATATAATACTTTTCTTGAGTACTCATGCTGCATCTCCTCTGAACACTTACAGCTTGAGGGCTTCCTTGTCTAGAAGTGCCTCTGTGTAGTCACCAGCCTCAGAAGAGATTTGTCTTTAATTCCGCTCTGGTCTACACTTAAAGGAAGGCTCTAATGTACACTTACTACCGTGTCAAAAGTCTGTCCTTAGCAAGGGTAAGGATCAGGAACCTTCTGATTATTTCAAACTTGATCTGCTGAGAATGTGGAGTAGGGTCAGCCCTTGCTCAGAGCTCTGAGAATCCAAGAGAAGTAAGATTGGCTCTTGGCAGGTCTTTCCCCACAGGACTGATTTAGGAAGAATGAGTTATTTTTGGTTTAAGTGTTTGCTTTTAGAGATGAGATTTGGGTAGGCGGTAGAGACCAAACCCAGAAGAGTTGGAAGAATTAAAAAAATTGGAATCTTAGATTGAGTTATTGCCTGTATTTGTTTGTCATGTCAAAAAAAATACTATACATCTTTAGTAATTCATGTCTCTGTGCTAACAAATGTTTATGTCCAGGCTTTCCAGTACTACAGCTGTCTGCAGGTCTTCTCAGTTACATGCAGATGTCTCACAGATGCACGTATTTATATGTATGCACTTGGGTAATAAGTTTTGGTGAAATTGTTTTACTCAGAAGCTGGGATGTTATTATGTGTGTTAAAAAGTTTGCCCTGTAGAGAGGAAAGTTGACCTGGTAAGGAAACATGAAAGACCAGAATTTATTTTTTCTTATTGCTAAGATTTCACACAGGTGAGGATGGCCGGGGAACAAGCAGTTTCCCTTTAGAGGAGTAGTGTTCGAGCCTTATAATGTTACTATTGCTTTAATACTATGTTCTGGAGTGATGTTTCCTGCCTTTATTGGCGGCGTGGTGTTGACTGTCAGTTTGTGACACGTTTTAGTCCCTAAGTCCTTGCTGTCCTGCTGCTGAGCAGCCAGGAATTGCTTCTTTTCCGGGTGGATGCTTGATAAAATGAAACTCAGTAAGAACAACTGTGTGTCACACCTGTATGTAGGATAAAATAAAGTCAATCTTGGATCATTTCCTTTCAGGTCATTCCGAATTACATACATGACTAGAAACATTCGTACATGTGGATAATAGTAAATGAGGAATAAGAAGCTTTGATTTTTTTTTTCTCCTTACTCATTTCCTCATGTAACTTGAAATTTAATTATTTTCTTTCCCTATTCTGTTCAAACATATAGGCCTATTTTATAAATAATCCTTCCTATGTTTAATTATTTTGATGCAGCTAAAAGCCTTGATAAAATTGGTAGGATTTTTTTTTCTTTCTTCCAAACCATATTTAAAAAAAAAAAGTGTGAAATGGATGAGGAACAGATTTTAAGCGGTAATTAGTGCCTGTTCAATCAGTTCAGGATGTTTTCTTGCAAATTGGAAGAAGAAAAGGAAAATCGAGATAAGGACTAACACTTGTATTGAATCCCGTGAGGGTGGGGGGAGTTGAATCAAAGGTTTCCCTTGTGGAAAATTTCAAACACATCAAAAAGCAAGTGGCTGAACTGCATATGGAACCACAGTTATAGCAAGAAAATAACATCCTGATGTCAGGATGACCTAGCCACACTAGCAATCAGCTGGATGCTTTAAAAATGATTTTATTTATCACTTCCATATTTGTTTTCCCCTGCTTTCTGCCTGCCTTACAGAATGAGATCCCTGGAGCACAGGGTATGTTTTGGGATGGATCTGCTGGCGAAAGCCATTCTTAGCCTTCAGTGATGGAGATTCCCTGGCTTCCCTAGTCCCAGTGCAGGATTATTCTTCTGGTTTGAAGCTTTTTCATATTGACCAATTTTCTCTGGACTCTGGTTGAACTACTGAAGGGTATGGGCCATCCAAAACTGGATTGCTCTGATTCTTACTAAAACCTGGTTTCTTACAGCTTTCTGTTGCTACATCTCATGATAAGGCTGGCTTGTCTTGCTGTAATAATGTTTATTTCCAGAGTCTGATCCGCTGTAATCCCTGGTTGTTATTCTGTAGACCTTGTGTCTAAGGTGTAAACACCTGTGGTGAGTTTCCAGAGAACACTTCATTCTTGGTGAGTCATTTGTTTATAGCCCAGTAAAATAATTCTGGAGTCTTTGTTTATTTGGCCCCTGGATGACTGTACCTAACCATGCCCAAGGGACACCAGCCTCTCTAAAGTTGTGGTGATCGTTCTTCGGAGAAAAGTACCTACTTGAATGTGACATTGTTTTATGACCTTGAGCCATAGAAAGCTCCTGAAGAAAAGTTCTGTGTTGAAATGAAATGCCTATGGGGGAAAACATGGGTGTTTTCTGAAATCTCATCTAAATCATTTAATCTGAAATCTCATCCTGAAATCTCATCTAAATCTCCCTTCATTAAAAAATGTTCCCCCTCCTCCTATGGCTCCCCTCCGTGATCCAGAGTCCCTCCCCATCTCTCCTGGAGCCCCTTTAGGGACTGGAAGGGGCTCTAAGGTCTCCCTGGAGCCTTCTCTTCTCCAGGCTGGACCCCCCCCCCCCCAGCTCTCTCAGCCTGTCCTCACAGCAGAGGGGCTCCAGCCCTCACAGCATCTTCATGGCCTCCTCTGAACCCGTTCCAACAGGTCCATGTCCTTCCCCTTCTGGGGACTCCAGAGCTGGACACAGTGCTCCAGGTGGGGTCTCACCAGAGCAGAGGGGAATAATGAAGTAGACGAAGAAGAATGTTTGACGTGTTGGACTTAAGCTGAGAGTGGAACAAATGGTTAGTTTTGTGTACAGATTAAGTAGAACATAAGTGGTCTGGAGTTTGGTTATCCTTGTTTCTTTGTGGATGGATTTAAGCACAGAATTCTGCAGCTTGTCTGGTTCTTCCAGAACTGTTTAGCAAGATCTGGATTTTGTTCTGATTTATATAAATGGCTTTGAACAGTAACATCTGGAGAACGTGTTCCAGGCTCATTACCCAATAGTACATTTTGTTCATTTTCATCTTAAATAGCCATTTCTTTTCTTAAGATTTACAGTTAAAAAAAAAGAAAAGTTATTTGAGAACTTGATACAGTGTAGCGTGTCCTTTCATACTGTGTCTGTGGATATTGATATAAATCAGTCTGTGTCAGAGCTAAATAGAATTTATTTTAATTTTTTTAGTTGTTCTGATAGTGTGGCTGGTGTGGAAAGAACTTTTTATTTATTTGGGACTTCCTAATATAAAAAGAACAGAATAAATATGTTGTAAACCTGTTTGAGGGAAAGATAAAGGATGTGCTTTTTAACGTAGAACCTGATACTCAGTATAGAACTGAAGAAAGCTGTTCTAATGCTTTTTAAAGATATTTCAAGATACGTTGTTGGGCAAAAAAAGTATGTGGTGCTGAACTTCATAAAAATGGAATTTTCTGCTTCAGAAAGTACTTGCAGTGAAACATTTAAAAATAATATTTTAGTAATACAATGTCAAGGAGGGTGAAACTTTCTGTATGAAAGATGAGATGTGATCTGAGCATAACTAGTGTTCACAGTCTGTATTAACACCAGGTCTGCGAGCACAGCACGTTTACCTTGTTTAAGAGCTCAGTCTTTACACCTTAACTTTTTCTTAGGTGGAATCTAGTGATTCTTTGTCTCCTTGGTTAGTCCTGCCATCAGTCTGCCCTCGGTTTCAGTTGTAGTTGTGAAGAGGGACTCATTTAGTATGTCCGCTGGGTTTTTTTCTGCCTCTGAGGCTGGTGGTAAGAGTGTGGGAATTATCACCACTTCGGTTGAAGAAGGTGCTGCAGACTTTATTACAGGGAGTAAAACACTTGGAGTTTTCTTGAAAGTAATTTGTCGGAAACCTAGAAGGGCCAAAAAGGTCAAGACTGACCCCCCCAGTTAGTCAACTGTCTAAGCAGCTTTGGAACAGAAGAACTTTGAGAAGCAGGTTAATCTTAATTTAACTGGATTCAGAGCCATCTTCCAGTGACCAGGCTGACATAACACACCAGTCATTTATTAGAAAAGATCTCCTTTCTTTCTAATTCGTAGAAACATTAAATCCTCAAAACCTGGCAGGGAGTTTTCACACTTGTGTGGAAGCACTGAGTGTAGATCAATGTTATTGATTTTTCTCATGGACATGCTCTGCATTAGCAAGGGACGGGCACGGTTACGAGGGAGATTCATAAGATGTTTTTTCATTACTGGAGATTACGGGTCAGTCACCACTTTGTTCCTGAGTACTTCTTTAGCAGCATTAAATCCTTGCTTTTGTGTTGAGAATAGTTGCTTCGCAATTTAGGGTAGGTCCGGCAGGATTTCAGATTTACTATAAAGTACTTCTACACTCCTGGTACTGAGGAGTGGGGGAGAGGGTGCCTTGTATTTGACACAGTTTGACTTATTCCTCGGTTTGTCATCAGGATATTGTACCCAGCCTCTTACAGCAGAATTCTCATTAACATGTTGTAATACTTTGCTTTGGTAACTGTTGTGCAGTTTCCTGTGGGATCCCTTGTCATGTCGTAGTCTGAAAATGCATGGAACTGACCTAAGCCTCTTAAATAAATAAAGCTGATTGTGTGGTTATACCCATATATAAATGTTTGGTAGACATCAATTTTTGCAAAGAGGCGTTCTGTCATCTGATACATCTTCACACAAAGATGGCTACAAAGGGTTACAAAGATGATGAGGGGCCTGGAGCATCTCCCTTATGAGGAAAGGCTGAGGGACTTGGGTCTTTTTTAGTCTGGAGAAGACTGAGGGGGGATCTGATCAGCACCTATAAACACTTGAAGGGTGGGTGTCAGGAGGATGGGGCCAGTCTTTTCTCAGTGGTGCCCAGTGACAGGACAAGAGGGAACGGGCACAAACTTGAACATGGGAAGTTCCACCTAGACATGAGGAAGAACTTCTTTGCTGTGAGGGTGGCAGAGCCCTGGCAGAGGCTGCCCAGAGAGGTGGTGGAGTCTCCTTCTCTGGAGACATTCCAAACCCTCCTGGACACGTTCCTGTGGGACCTGCTCTGGGTGACCCTGCTCTGGGAGGGGGTTGGAGGAGGTGATCTCCAGAGGTCCCTTCCAACCCCATAGCATTCTGTGATTCCGTGATTCATTCTGTGATTCATGCATGTAACTTTATACTCAGTTATGCTTTTCTGCAAGTGTGCTTCTCACAGCAAATTTTATTTGTTGTTGGGCAAGGAATGTTATTAATCTTTGCTGGAGGAACACTTGAATGCCTTGATGCAGTTTGGCATCGGGCTTTTTTTTTTTTCTCCCCCCTTTGGACTGGTACAACTGGGTATAGGAGCCAGAGGATCAGAAGGAATTCGATGTGGAGTGGGGCTACCTGCATAGTCATCAGGAAAAAAGAAATTCTGGTGAGCAGATCTGCCACTTTGATGTGAGCTGCTTACTGAATGTTTTTTTGGCAGCGTGGAGCTCGATCAGTGCTCTTTTATCAACGTCATGAAAACCTTCCATCAGCAGGACAGGTACAGACATAAAAAATTTGGGTAGTCAGCATGTAACCTTGCTTGGGGCTGCTAATGAGTCATGGAATAATAAGGGTTGGAAGGAAGAGACCTTGAAGGTCATCTGGTCCCAACCGGTGCTCAACGCAGAGGCACTTTAGGTTGTTTGTGGTCTTGTTCAGGTGAGTTTTGAATATATTCAAGGCAGGAGCTTGTGCAACCTCTCTGGGCAGCTTGTTCCAGCATTTCACTGCTGTCACAGTGAGGCGTTTTTTCCTCTTTTTGCGTCATTCTTTCACCTGTCGCCATGTCCCTGAAAAGAATCATTACCCCTTGCTTGCACTGCTCTTTGGCTGCTTTTTCGTCATGGAAGGATTAAATGCGAGTTTATTGACATTCAGAGCTATGCCGTTACGCCATATGCATTGACCTCCTCTTACTCCTCCTGTTCCCACTTCTTCCTTGAGAAATGGAGATAATTAGATAATATATTTTAATATTTCTGGTTTATACTTTAGCTTTTGGCAGGATGCCACTTTGTTAAAAATGATGGGAAATGTGAAGTTGAGGGGGCCAGAAAAGCAAGTTTTCCCTATTTTCTTTAGGAAGTTAGAGCTCTTTATAAATAAATTTTCCTGGGCCCTCCCTCATCCAGAGGGCTGTATGCCTGACAGTTGAGTGAATGCTTAATGTTATATTCATGCTGTGAACAATTTTAAGAATCTACTAAGTTTTCCTAGAAAGTACAGATTATGAGTATTCACAGATAACTGAGGAGGTTACTCCCAGTGTGTGGTAGTGTTTGTGCTCCAGCAGTTCTTCTGACTCCCAATATTGAGAGTGAGGGTTAAATGAAAATGCAATAAACCTGCTTTTCCCCTAAGGGAATCTTGGGGAAGAGGAGGTGAAAGTGCATCTTGGATTTATGGAGCCCTTGGAAGAAAAATGGACCGTCTTGAGTAAGAGAATGACACGTTGAGAACACTTTGAGCTGAAACTGCTAGTTCAAATATTCATGTCTGTTCGAATGTATGAATGCCTTGGCATTAGTAACTGGGGAAGACTTAAAAGGAAAACTTACCCCTCAGCTATTCTTAATTTCCAATAAATTGAAGTATTCTTCAGAAGGGTTGTTTATGTCAGTGGAATAAATGATAAACCCATGAGGAATTCCTGTTCTTACCAGTTACCTGTTGGAACAGGTGTCCTTTTTCTTTGGGCAATTCTGTGGCGATTAGTGCTTCAGAAGGATCTATTTTTTGTGCAAGTGATTTTAGTTTAATGCTTGCCAATCTCTGTTCTGACCCTGTTCTCCATCACAGATTACTGGTCATTCAGCATTTTGTTCCTGAGTACTTTTTTAGCAGTGTTAATTTTTATTGAGAATAGTTGCTTCACGATTTCTGGTAGCTTTCTTCTGACTGATTCATCTTATCTTATTGCCATAAGGTGATGACTTGGAATATTTAAGGAAAAAGCAGTGGCAATTTGCTGTGGAATTAGTTGCTAATTAAAATTTGAATGCAAAATTAATTCAAAGTAACTAAATATTGAACTTCTTTTGAAAGCATAGGCTGCATATACACTGTGAGGATATAGCCTTCCAGTACCTGAAGGGGCTCCAGGAGAGATCCAAGAGGGACTCTTCATCAGGGAGGGGAGCCATAGGACAAGGGGGAACATTTTTAAACTGAGAGGGGAGATTTAGATTAGATATTAGGAAGAAATTCTTTGCTGTGAGGGTGGTGAGAGCCTGGCCCAGGTTGCCCTGAGAAGCTGTGGCTGCCCCATCCCTGGAGGGGTTCAAGGCCAGGCTGGATGGGGCTTGGAGCAACCTGGTCTGGTGGGAGGTGTCCCTGCCCAGGGCAGGCGATTGGAACTCCATGATCTTTAAGGTCCCTTCTGACTCTAACCATTCTATGATTTGTTTCTCCTGCAACAGACCCAACTCATTGCACTTGACTTGAGATGTTAAATTGAGTTAAATGAGGCTGAGACCTGCCTGCTCTGTGGTGTAGTTGGCAGAGCTTCTCCAGGGCTGTGGCCGAGCCCTCGAAACCTGCTGTGAACGTCTGGGCACACACAAATGTTCTTGGCTCAGACTGCGCGACCCTTGGAGGATACAGAATTGGAGAAGAGCAGGAGGGGAGTAAAGCTCAATTCTGTAAATTGTGTTATCCTGCACACACTAGGTAAAATTCATCATAAGATGTTACAAGCTATTTGCATATGAAATCCTTCTTGGTGGCATATAATTACTTTTCATCTGGTAGGTAAGTGAAATGATTTATTGGGCAGTTCTGGAAAAAGCAGCTTTTAAAATGGCACAACACGTTAGTGTGCAAGGGTGCAAGACTGAGAGGTAAACTGTGACTAGGATATCCGTAGAAGAAGTGGTAGAAAAAAAAAATTAAAACTAATAAGAAATTACTAGAACTGTGTAGTGTTCACCTGGGAGGTCTAGTAGAGCTGAGTGTGGCTTTACCAAACTACTTGCTGTGATGCTTGTCCTTTCAGGCAGTGTCAGAGAAATGGAAAATAACAAGTGCCCCCAATGGTAGATGGAACAAGGATTAAAAGGGATTGTGGGACCAAGAAAGTCAGATTTCTGGATTGATTGTGTTAAATCACAATGAGGAGTAGAGTTAGTAGACTTAGGTAGATGTAAATCTATGGAAACCCCTAGATATTTTAGGGTTAGAAGAGGTCTTTAAAGGCAAGACTGATTTGAAATCAGTCATTTCTGAATTTTCTACATGAAGTCCCCGGTGAGTTGTGAAGAAGCTCATCTGCTGGGACTTCCTTTTCTTGCTGGTCCTCTGTTTCTCCGCATGCACTTATGGTTGTTGCAGATGAGGACGGAATATATTTAGCTTTTTTGGACTATTTGACTTCTAATGGATGTTTTAAATGTAGGTTCATGAGATCACGGGGACAAATAAAATGCTGCCCAGGTATATTATTAATATTACATAGGACTGACATCCTTTAAGATGTCTCTTTTAACATAAGTGTAGTAGAATTTTCTTAAAAACAAACCCTTCTCTGACTAAATCACCAGCAACACTCCTTAAACCACTCAAATTGTCCAGTGTAGGCTCTTAGAGTGATGTGAAATTACTCAGAGTTGGAGCCTTGGGTGGTGTGTTAACATCACAGGAGACCTGATATTGTTTGAATATCTCATTTTTGAAGTTAAATTAAGTCAGGAACATGTTTCATTGCAGATACTGAAATCTGAAATACTTTTTTCCTGACAGCTTGGAGCAAATGAAGATGAAGCAGGCCAAAACATTAATGCAGAATAATCGACTACATATGTCTGTAAACATGTTCTGTTAGGTTGCTATGAAACTTTTTATTCTTGGAGGATGAGAAGATGACTGTAAGACTGCCTGAAAGCAGTTGCCCCTTAGACATGGGGTCAGAGGGAATTTGAACATTTGTGGGTTACTTTAACTCTTTGTTCAGAAAAACCAGAAAGATCAATCTTTTTTTATTTAAGTAAAAATAAATCGGGGAGGATGAAGTAATTGTTTAAAAATTGCTTTTAATAAAATACTGCTTTTTCCTTAATGTTTTTAATCACAGAATGCTATGAGGTTGGAAGGGACCTCTGGAGATCATCTCCTCCAAACCCCTTGCCAGAGCAGGGTCACCCAGAGCAGGCCCCACAGGAACGTGTCCAGGTGGGTTTGGAAAGTCTCCAGAGAAGGAGACTCCACCACCTCTCTGGGCAGCCTCTTCCAGGCCTCTGCCACCCTCAAAGTCAAGAAGTTCCTCCTCATGTTTAGATCAAACTCCCCATGTTCCATTTTGTGCCCGTTGCCTGTTGTCCTGTCACTGGGCACCACTGAGAAAAGACTGGCCCCATCCTCCTGACACCCACCCTTTAAGTATTTATAAGCATTGATCAGATCCTCCCTCAGTCTGCTCTTCTCCAGACTAAAAAAGACCCAAGTCCCTCAGCCTTTCCTCATAAGGGAGATGCTCCAGGCCCCTCATCTTTGTAGCCCTCTGCTGTGCCCTCTCTGGCGGTTCCCCGTCCTTCTGGAACTGGGAACCCAGAACCGGACCCAGTGCTCCAGATGGGGCCTCCCCAGGGCAGTGACATTTACCTTATTAGACAACACTTAGAGTGTATTTATTCCCTTGCTTAATGTTCATCTAATCTTCTTCCTGAGGTTTTTTTGGGATGGAGAGATGAGAAGAATCACCCTTTTTGCACATAGCCCTGTTTGCCATATCGCTTCCCTCCCAGCTTGTCAAAGGGCACCAACCTGTTGAGACGGCTGGGATGAGGGATATTTATGAAGCCAGGCAGGTTAATTGAAATAAACACCAGCACGAGGTCTTTCTTCAGAGCTGAAGTTCCTAGGTTCCGATAACCTGGAGTGACAATCAGCTGGTGGAGCTTGTGTGAGCGTGTTCCGAGCTTTGAGGGTGATGCAGGTCATGGGAGAAGAGTATTTTTGAGGAAACATTTCTTCATGGGTCTGGAAATGAAATACGGAAATGAAATGGGGAAAGGCAAAGCATCTCTGGGTTATTTGTCTGCTTGAGTCAGGATTCAGCTGAGTGAATGGTTTGCAAAGGATACGGCTGGTTGTCAAAACTGGCTTCCTTTTCACATTTTGAGAAAAATATGAAAAATAAGAAATGTGAAATAAAGTAACTAAAAATACATAGGCTTAATGCCTTTAAATTTTCAGTGTTTAAATAATTTATATTTGTTTTAGAATTGATTTTCAATGAAGATAGGTTAAACCCTTGACATACGATTTCTAATGTTTGGGGAAATGAATAAATTTGTTTTATCCTAATGGTGTATCTTTTTGTCTTAAAAGGCTAGATTTTATTAAAGAAAAAACAAAAGTCCCAGCCCTTGAAATTCTACCCAAGGCTTGTTTTGCTGTCTAATGAACATTGAAGAGCTTTAGCTTTGTAAGGTTTGAAGAGCTTTAGGTTGTAAGAAGAGGTTGGTATTATTGCTGTACATGTAAAATCAAACCCATTCCTGGGTAATGGATCTCATTCAGTGACAATGACCTGGCTCTTTCTTTGCTGTTTTAAGCCATGTTAAGTTTTCGTACTTCAGGATTTAATTCTCAAAGTCCAAATTGGGCACTTTGAGCTTATCGTGTTATAACTGTCATGTTGTATTTCCCTTTTGTTTTATTGATTATCTTTTCATTTATGTAATTGTACTCCACCGACAGCACCGTCCTGCCTCAAATTTAATATATCAGTGGTATTTCGGCAGTTTTTTAAGATGTCTCTAATATTCTGAATCAGAGGGGCAAGCTACTGTGGTGGGTCTAACATGCTTTTAAAGTCATTGACCTATCACAACTTGATATTAAACAATTAATTTTCAATTTTTTATAAGTTGAAAGCTCATTTTACAGAATTGTTCAAATACACTTAAATTTTTGTGTGATATAAAATTATTCATGTAATAATGTTTAAGGCAAATTTATTGTACTCTGAAAAATCTGTTAATAAAGAATAAGATTAGGTGAGCTTGGTATGATCTGACATCTGGGCAGTTCTGAACAACTTTTTTTTTTTTATTCTGCTCAGGCATTAGTCTATTTATGTAGGCTATGTGGTTGAGTTTTAAAGCAGATCTAACTGCGTTTCAGTAAATCAGTATGTGCTAAAATAGACTAGAAATTCACACAAAGAGAAGGTGGCCAATTGAATAATTTGTTTTCAATATAACAGTGCTAAGTTTTAAAATTAAATTTAATGTGAATTTCCTCCCCCCCCCACCCCCCACCCTTCCAGTCTCTTCTATAGTTTATTTTTCCAGTGTTTTTTTGCTGGTCACGTCCTATATAAAATTATCGTGTAAGCAAATTAAGTGAAATATGTTGGTCTGCCAATAGACTTCTAAGAGGTAGGAAAGTGTAATGTGTCTTGGTGATGTTAATGCATTCTTAGTTTATTTTAATATGAGCTGTTTTAGATTAAAAATTTAAATGCATGAGTGAAAGAGGAGGGAAATAAGATCTGTAATTCACGGCACTTTGATTAAATGAAAAGGAGGGAGGGAGAAGTTTGCCAACTGTTTGTAATTGTACAGATGGGTACAGGTGCAGGAATGAGACCAGTTTCCACAGGACACACTCTCCCAGTTCAAAAATAGTCTTGCCTTCTCGTTATAGAAGTTCTTTCATCATTCCATGGCATCGTTTTCCTTCTCCATCCTTAGGATTAATTTACTGACTTATTTACTCTGGAGAAATGTGACTAAATAGCCCTGACAGCCAAAGTTTCTTCTTCTGCGTGGGAGAAGCACGGTACTGGCGTGACTGAGACCTTCCCCTTCTGTCAGCTCTTCAGGGAAGAGGCGATTTCTGCATGAAGCTTTTGGAAGGGATTTGTGTTAACTGCTATCTGTCAGAAGGGAGTCTAACTTAGTTACAAGGACAATTAAAACAAGTCTCCTAGAAATATCTTCCCCGCTTCTGGGCTTCCCAGAGTGGTCTGTCTTTCTGTTGCTTGGAATGACAAAATCTTTCAGGGCTGGGGCTGGTTTTATGTGTGTGCCAGAGATATTGGTAGGAAAGAAATAGAGATATGCAGGCTAGTAGCCTATATATATGTATATATATTAAAATACTACATATATAGTTAAATGAATATCCAGCAAGAATAAATGGTAGCACTACGAAGTTACTGCCATTCTCCCTTCCTATGCCATTTTTAGTCTGAACAAAATTTGAGCACAGTAGTTGTAGAAATGATTATTTTTCTTCGAGAAGATATGAAGCGAAGTACAGATGACCCACACCTGGAAATTCCTGAGATCATCTTGCTCAGATACCTTGGAAATAAGAGCTGGCAGGTTTTTCTGCTTGTAAAATGTTCTCTGATCAGAGAAGTACTTCGCTGGGATTCAGAGTCATCAGGGTAATCCAGACAGCAAACCC
Organism: Tringa tobata; assembly: GCA_033628505.1. Classification (NCBI taxonomy): domain Eukaryota; kingdom Metazoa; phylum Chordata; class Aves; order Charadriiformes; family Scolopacidae; genus Tringa; species Tringa tobata. Next base: position 3,741,141 of record JAHREE010000077.1, on the reverse strand, counting down.
CCACTTTCTGTCAAAGCTGTACAATAATTTTGTTAATCTGGAATTCTGTTTTAATTACTGAGCTGGCTGTGGTGGCAATGCTGTGCTGGGTGATCTGTGGAGGTGAAAGATGTGTGTTTACCCTCAGTAAGTTTGCAGATGACACCAAACTAGGTGGGAGTGTTGATCTGCTTGAGGGTCGGAAGGCTCTACAAAGGCATCTAGACAGGCTGGATCAATGGGCCAAGGCCAATGGGATGAGGTTTAATAAGGCCAAGTGCCGGGTCCTGCATTTTGGTCACAACAACCCCGGGCAACGCTACAGGCTTGGGGAAGAGTGGCTGGAAAGCTGCCCAGCAGAAAAGGACCTGGGAGTGTTAGTGGACAGCCAGCTTAACATGAGCCAGCAGTGTGCTGAGGTGGCCAAGAGGGCCAATGGCATCCTGACCTGTATCAGGAATAGCGTGGCCAGCAGGCCGTCGTGCCTCTGTACGCAGCACTGGTGAGGCCTCACCTCGAGTACTGTGTTCAGTTTTGGGCCCCTCACTACAGGAAAGACATTGAAGTGCTGGAGCGTGTCCAGAGGAGAGCCACCAAGCTGGTGAGGGGTCTGGAGAACAAGTCCTATGAGGAGAGGCTGAGGGAACTGGGCATGTTTAGTTTGGAGAAGAGGAGGCTGAGGGGAGACCTCATTGCCCTCTACAACTACCTGAAAGGAGACTGTAGAGAGGCGGGGATTGGCCTCTTCTCCCAAAGGAACAATGACAGGACCAGAGGAAATGGTCTGAAGCTGCGGCAAGGGAGATTCAGATTAGATATTAGGAAGAATGACTTTACTGAAAGAGTGGTCAGGCACTGGAACAGCCTGCCCAGGGAGGTGGTGGAGTCACCATCTCTGGAGGTATTTAAGAAACGTTTAGACATGGCTCTTCAGGGCATGCTCTAGTGCCCAAGATTATTGGTTTGTGGTGGGGTATTGTGTGTGGGGTTTAGTTGGTGGGGTGGCGTTTTTGGGTTTGTTGTTTGTTTTTTGTTTGGGTTTTTTTTTTTATGTGGTTGGACTTGATGATCTCGGAGGTCCCTTCCAACCACTAAGATTCTGTAATTCTGTGTTTAAAGGTCTTGTAAAACGTGCCTCCCTTCAGTGCGTCGTACGTAAAGCTGTGGCTAACAGTTCTGCTCTTACACCTTTCTAAAACCTTGTTAATTTCCCTTTCTCTGGTTCATTAACTTGCAGCTACTGAAATTAGGAGTCTTCATAGTAAAGCCTTTCCCAATTATTAATTGGTTAGTTTAGTCTTTCTTTTATTAGTTAGGTATTTGGTGCTCATTCAGTTTTGTTTAACTTATTTCCTAGCCGCCCATGTGCACTGTGCTCTCTTTTTTCCATCCAGTTTGAAGTCTTAGCGTATTCATGCTTGATGTGCTCCTACACAAACCTACTGTCTGTTTCACAGAGCTCTAAAAGGAAAATTTAATAGCATAATTAATTTCTCCTGTTGATTTGCTGAGGGAGTACAGTGCTGCTGGCAAATATTTTTCAATATGTCTTATGGAAGATATTGTAACGGCGTTTCATCCTCCTTGTTTTTAACTCCATGAACGGAACAATTTTGTCTTCACCCGTCTGTTGGAGTGATGCAGGTTGGAACCTCAAATTATTGTGGTGCAGAAATGGGCTAAAACGACCTTTTTGCACTCTTACAGGGTAGGCACAACCCCCAGAATATCCTCATTTCCATTCTTGTGTCTTCAATAGCAGGAACAGCTTTGATTTTTTTTTTTTTTTTTTTCTCCTCTTACCTTGGACACAACCCAAATTCTTTAGTAAGCAAAGCCTTACCTTAGGAAAGAAGGCTGTTTACAGGCAGTGTGGGGGAAAAGACAGTATATTTTCATACAGATGTTCTTGTAGATCCATCTCCCCTTGAGTATGGACAGTTTTTAATGCTTTAATGGATGTTTATTGTTCCTAAACATGAAAAATCGTATTTAAAGAGCCATATGCTTATCTGCAGGGGATTTGTTTATAACTTGAGTCTTCCACTTTGAGCTGGTGTATTAAAGGAATTTTTTTGTTGTTACTTGTGTGGTTTTTTTTTTTTAATAGGTAAAGACAGAGTTTTCAACACCCCCTTATGTGAACAAGGAATTGTTGGCTTTGGTATTGGAGTTGCTGTTGCAGGTTCTACAGCCATCGCAGAAATTCAGTTTGCAGATTACATTTTTCCAGCATTTGATCAGGTCAGTACTAATAAGTTTGAGAGAAGTAAAAAGAAATCTTGTGACTGTTTGAATTACACTACTATTAGCCTTAATACTTGGTTTGACTATGTAATTTTTGCAAATATATCCACAGCTGTAATATTTATGCATGCTTTAAGTAAACAGGAAAGTACCAAGGCCAGTTTGAAGGCTCATTAAATAACGGAAATTAAAGATGTGGTTTGAAGCAAATATCTCTTTGTTTTTATTTTTGGTTTTGTGGCTGCCTTGGCTTCAGCAGCCTTAAATTCTTCAGCTGTGTCTTCCCAACACCATCTCTCCCTTCTGTCCGCTGCTGCGGCCGGCCATGTAGGACAGACTACAGATTGCAACTGGGCTGATTGATGATATGGGAATGGGGAAACAACTGGGTTATGTGGCTGCTCCTGAGGTCTGGGCATCTAATTTGAGCACCCAAAATTATTGCCTCATTTGCCTTGGAAAATGTTTGTGTTTCCACTGACGTAAAAGATTCCTTTTCTTCTAATCTGGTCGTCTCAATTCCATGTGCGGTGCAGGTGATGTAGTTACACCTTATGTATGGTAGAAGCTTCATGGCACGTAGCTAAAGATGTTGGACTGAATATTATTTTTGTATATAAATCTTTCCAGATTGTTAACGAAGCAGCAAAATATCGTTACCGCTCTGGAGACCTGTTTAACTGTGGAAACCTCACCATCAGAGCCCCCTGGGGATGTGTGGGACATGGTGCACTGTATCACTCTCAAAGTCCAGAAGCTTTCTTTGCTCACTGTCCAGGAATAAAGGTATGGTAACTCTTACTTTTTTTGTTTTGTTTTTTGTTTTTTTAATGAACCTGACTAATAAGGAGTCTGGGTGCTGGCAGGGGAAGAAGAATGGAAGTGAAAGACCATAGCAAGAAATCTGAATATATTAATTAAAAACTCTTTTAGAAGTTTCCAAGTTATGAAAGTTAAACAGTGTTAGGAGTTGGATAATTTATAGCTATTACTAAAGGAATCTTTAATAGATACAGCACTTTCTATTTATGTGCTTTTTGGAGGCATTCAGAAGCTGCCTGCATGTGGTCCTGGGTAACCAGCTCTAGGTGGTCCTGCTTGAGCAGGAGGTTGGTTCAGATGACCTCTGGAGGTCCCTGCCTCCTCAACTGTGCTGTGATTCTCTGAATGAGAGTTTTCTGTTGGAGATGGTGGCATCCCTTGAAGCTAAGATTCCTAGCATTTAGATGGATAACTTTCCTAGAGAAGAGGGAGGGGCAGGATATAGTTATCTCAGGTTAATAAAGCTCCCTTTGTCAGTTCTCCATTGTTTTCTGAGTACATTTTTTGTCTATGGGCTTGTACTTCTGGTTTAACTGGCATCCAGTCCATTGAGAAATGACTCACAGATGAATTAATGTGGAGGACTTCAGCAAAACCAGTGTTTGTTGCTGAAGACACATGTTCATTGTTTATCTGGTGTTTAAACTGTTGTCTATATGCAATTTTGGTGTTCTAAAACTTCAGATATTACTCATTTGCAGGGAGATCATAGCCATTTCTCCTACTTGTTTCTCTTTGCTTAATTAAGAAATCTTGTATTATTCACATTTTCTTTCATGAGAGTTGAGAAACAGAATGCGTTTTTGTCTTTGGGTGTTCTTTACCATCTTTGAGGTGTTCCTATTCTGAACTTGAAAATATTTCTTAATAGAGACAAAAGCAATCTACAAAGTCTTTTGCCAGGTAATTGAGCTTGTTAAAAAGTGGTTTCTTGAGCTTGTGTAAAAACTGGGATAATTTATTATCATATGGAAGCACAAGATAACATATGATTAAGCTACTGATGCCGGATCTAGCTAATCTGTGCTGATCTTGTTGGTCAATCTCAAATCTTTATATGGAACCAAGAGCTGAGATTTAGTGGTCCACGGATTAAAACACTTTCTCATTCATGGCAACCTAGTGCTACTGTGCTTAGTCTTCTGAATAAGTTAGCAAGTCAGGATTGTGTTTTATCACTCCAGATACTTCAATTTCTTTTCTCTCATCTCTGATCTTTCCTCCTTTTGTTATTTCACATTAATTCAGTTTTCCTTGAGTAAGGTGCTAAAATAGGCTACTACCCCTAACAGCTCTCACTTCAGTTAAGGGTAAAGAGCACATTAAATTTTGTGAAACTGATGGAACAATATACTAGTTTTTGATGCACGGAGAAGTATTTTGGACTATCTTTTGAATTTTGTATCTTTGTAAAACCAATGTTGTTCCTTTAATATTTTTTGCATTGTTGCAGTTAATAGTATTTAAAGCTTTATCTTCAAGGTTGAAGGTCTTATTTTTGAATGAACTCAAACCCAGCCTTTAACATACGAATCCAGAAATGAAAACAAACTTCTGGTTCATATGCATTTGCAAAAGTGCCATATCTATGCATATTTTGTCCAAATGACGGGAGGAAAGGCCCTGTACTACAAGCTGGGAAGGGTAGGATTGACCTTTGGGGAGAATGGTTTTCAAAACTGCCCTCTCATTAAACTCTGTGGCAGGTTCATGACTTCAGATTTTTATTTTGTTGGTTTTTTTTCTTATGTGAGAGGTGAGGTTTGGATTCCCCCAAGCAGAAGGGAGTTTGCGGGGCTTGGGCTGTGCAGGGGAAGAACTGTAGTCATTAGTGCTTAAGACAAGGCTTGTGGGGTTGATGAGGACATTGCTGGATGGTTGTATCTCTTGTCTGCTCTTGCAATGATGTACGTTGTAATGGATCAGACTGTTTTCCAAAATTCCTGTACTCTATTGCATTGTAAGACTGCTACAGAATATTTGCTGTCACTAGAAACTTTCATTTCATTTCCAGCCTCAATTTGTTCCTGACTGACTTGTATATTTAACTTGTCTGTCCTTCATCTTCTCTTTCATATGCGAAGAGAACAATTGTTTTCCCATTAGTCTTTGTTGCCTTAGACTAAACAAATCAAACTATCACAGAGATGTTAACAATTTCTGAAGCTCTTTTTGGCACCTGTTCCATTTATTTTCTTTCAAAACAGTTGCTATAGTCGTGAAGTATTCCAGCTGAGTGTCTAGCACTGATTTTTGCAATAGCACTAACACTACCTTGGTTGTATTATTATGCTTTTTTAGGGCTGTACTGCATAGTGTCGTAGTTGTCCTTGGAGCAGATAATAAATTCAGATGTGACTTTATATTTATTCTAAATATATTTTTATGAATATACATTTATTCTACATTTATAACAACAATGTAGTTCTTAAATGCGTGACTTCTCAGTATGTATTGATCAGTTTGCTTTTGTCAGTCATGTCCCCAATATGAACTAGGTCTTTTTGGCATCATCCTCTCTAGTGGCAGTGATTCTCAGCTTTTCAGTAGGTTTCATTACCATGTCCTGACTTAACATCGTAAACGAATAAGGTAAATAAAGTCCTAAAAATGATTCCTAGGGAGCTGCACTAGTAACATCCATCAGTTGGGTAATTTTGCATGTGTCTGTTGCCAAATGCTTCGGTGAAATATTAATAGAGTACTTCTCCCTTGTTTAGAAAAATCACTTGTCAAGTTAATTTGATGTGATAGCAGATTTAGGTTGTCTTTTCTATTGCTTTTATATAATTAAATGTTCTTACACTCAAAAAATATTTTGAAGCCTTGGAAACTCCTGGAAGGCAGTAAGTTAATATGTCTGTAATTGCATGGATTTTTTTATTTTTTTATTTTTTTTTAAACAAGAGCTACAGCTGATGTTTTCAGTCGGAAGGTGCCACTTCTAACTTCGCAGCTATAAAAATGTTTGCCAGTAGACTTCACAAGGCACGTGCCAGCTCTTTGAGATCTCTGGGATGTAAATTAGCTGGTCCGTCTCATTTGAGGCAATTGAGCTATCAGGTTCTATTTTCATTTAAGCTGTGATAATGTGGTAATTTTCTGTTCATAATCAACAGTTTCTTAGATCATCCAAAATTAGCTTTTCTGTTGGCAAATCAATTCTACTTTTTCCTTCCAAGTATTCAGATTACATCTGGAGGCCTTGCCTAGTTTTCCTTTGCTTGATAATTTGTTCATTTGTTCATTTCCAGAACAAATTTCAGGCTTCCACCATAAGCAAAGGAAGTAAACTAAATAACTATTTCCTCTTTTAGGCTTCAAAACTTGCCATACCAGACGAAGTCTGAACACCTTCTAGACCTGTTCTGGCAGATCTGAGGATCTCTTATCTGAATTTTTTTGTCATACATCTATATTAATTTTACTAAACTAACATTTAATTATCTCTACTTCTTATTTATTTATTTATTTTACCTGACTGACTTTCTTTTGTTCCTTCTACCTCAAAATGTTATTAAGATGTTCGTTCTACCTTATTGGAAGGGAGTCCATTATTATTTAAGTTATGGGATAGAGGGGAAGTATTCAAGCCTCATTAATGAACCAAATAAAATCCATTTGGAATATGTCAGTAATATAGCACTGATGTTAATTCCTTTTGTAAGAACTGCTCAATCTGTACGTAATTTTATTTAAAGGAAATAATTGCTTGGGTGCCCTGGTTTTCATATTAATTGAGGCTTGTAGCAGAATTGCAGTTTAAATAAATTGTTTAAAAAATATTTTTACAGGTTGTTATTCCAAGGAGTCCTCTTCAGGCCAAAGGACTGCTGCTATCGTGCATAGAGGATAAAAATCCATGCATATTCTTTGAACCTAAAATACTTTACAGAGCTGCAGGTAAAGATTTGTATGCTTATTTTCCAATAAAGCAACAGGGTTTTTTTTATCACATATATTTTGATAGTCACAGCTAATCGATTCTGTAGTAGAAGTCTTGACTTGGACTTGTTTTATCTCTAGCTGTGTTTGGGGGTTATGCTTGTAGAGGAATTGTGAAAAGTAAGTAAAAACGCTAAATCTGGCTGCAAAGACAGATAAGCATTTACAGTTGGATTCCTACTTAGTTAAGTCTGGAAGCCGAATGCTTTGTACAGTCTCGGGTTTAAAAAAAAAAAAGTAGAACTAAGCAGCATTATCCTTTATCAAATTGCAATATAAATTTTAAAGTAAGTTTCCAGATCAGTTTTTATTTTTCTGGGAGAACTGAACATCAGTATATTCACAAACTTAAAACTTTGTGGAAGTGCCTAGTTTCTAAAAATCCTGAAAATCTATCCCATTAGATTTGAGTCTTTTCTTGAAGGAAGTGTGATTGTCATCACTTACCTACAGTGTTTCTGTGTCATTTAGCTTTATATACCAGAGAGGCTTGAATCTGTCAGTCCAATTTATACATTGACTTTGTGTTTGGACTCAAGTTGAAGGACAAAATGTTTGTATTTTTCTTTGGACCTTTTAACAGCACTTTTCTATCAGTGCGTCCATTTTGTTGGTAAATTTATCCTCTTCCTAGCAAAGAGAATCAAAGAGTAATAGGGGAAAGATTTAGAAAGCACAACATCAGAGCTACAAAGAAATAGCGGTATAACTCAGGAACAAAATTCATTTTCTTTATTTCCAGGATGATGGTGAAGGCATTGAATAATGAAATTATATTGTCCCTACCATAACGTTTTTTTTTTATATTCTAGCTTTGTGTGAATAGAGGGGTTTGTTGCAGAGAACTTCATGACTGATGTTCCAGTGGGTGTGTAGGGACTTCATTGAAAAATTAAGGTGTCAAAGACGATAATGGGAAGTAGTGTTTTCTTTCTGTAAAATTAATGTAGGCATTTGAGCTTCATCATTCTCCTCTAATGGAATTTTCTTTCTCCCTATGAGGCCTCTAAATAGCTATCCATGATGTTTTGTTCAGAGTTGAAATTTCAGTTGAAAATAGGCTGTAGATGGGAAAGCCTTTAAAACACAGGGTATCTGTCCATGTCCATGTGGATTGAAGCTACTAATACTTTATTTAAAACAATCAAAGTAAAACAAACCAAAAGAAAAAAAGACAAAAACCCCTTCCAACTACTCCCCAGCCAAACAGAAAACTGTGCCCTCTGCTTCTGCCCCCAAGTTGTTGGAAATCATCTAACGGGTGGTAGGAATGGATGACAATATCTACCTAGCTTAGGATGTATAACCTTGTGATTTTGCCTGTGATGCGTACCTCCAATGAGCTATATAGGTCCACCAATTGCTTTCATGGATTTATTTATTTATTTTTTATGTTCTTATCTATGATAAGGCAGGTTTTTTAAGATTTAAACATATTTTTTCATAACAAAAAAGACATTGCACAAAAATAATAATAAAAAAAACTTCATAAGGGTTTTGAAACATAAGTCTGGTTTCCAAGGTAAATCAGAGCTGAATCACTAAATATTCAGTGTGACTTGTCCCATAGATATTGTGATTGCTTGCTATTTTCTTGGAATAACAAATTTAGCTGGAAGTCTTCCCAAATGAACACAGATTTCCTTATTTAGATATGTTATATGCTTATTCAGACATGAATAAGGCTAAAATTAGGCCTTAAATCTTCACCTTAGTTATCTCTAGGAGAAAGATGGATATCAAAGTGGCATAGCCTGAAGTTCACCACATTCACACTGGGATGAACTGAGGAGGAAAGGCAGCTTCCAAAGTGAAGAACAGCTTTGCAAGAACATTTTGAAAACATTTTCGAGTATGTTCAAAAAGTAACTCATGCTTTAGATAACCAAGAGCCATTGTAACACCAAAAGGAGGGAGTGGACTTCAAGCTACGATCTTAAGCTTTGCCTGGGTGTCTGTTAATAGTAAGTTCCCAAAATTGAAAAAAGACTGGCCCCATCCTCCTGACACCCACCCTTGAAGTATTTATAGGCAATAAGTGTGACTGAGCAGGTTTGGTTCTTGTTCATGCTTCCCTCATCGGCTGTTGGTTGGGTTTGTGTCCCTGCACCATCACAGAATGATATGGGGTTGGAAGGGACCTCTGGAGATCTAGTCCAGTCCCACAACTTCTTCTTTATGGCCTTTCCCTGTTATCCCCTTTTGCGCTGAAAAGATCCTTGTCCAGAGACCTGTAAGGGAGCAGATGCTCTCTCCTTCCACATAACCTTATGGCCGTCATCAGGAGTTTTGTGTATGTTAATTTGCCTTGTATAAAATTAGAAAGGAACAGAGAAATGTAAGCATTTCTGGGTAAAAGTCCCGAGTTAAATATACAAGTGTGCACGTATAGAGAGAATTCTGTTGCTGGCTAACTTATGAGATTATAATATTATTGAAAGTGCCGTGGTGACGTCCCCCTAAATGTCAGAGATACTCAGAAAATATCTGAATTAAAAAGGAAAAGAAGGCTTTGATTTATAAAAAAGGAGCTAACAGCCTGTGCAGTGTCAAGAGCACATAATGATTATGAATCAAAGGAGAAGATGAGTCACCTTGACATTATCAGGTTTAGACATCTTGTGGAGAACCTACTCTGATGTTTTTTGACCTTTTCAGTTTCATTTAATTGTACTATATATGACATTGGTGGTGTAGAAATAAATACGACTTGCATCAGTGGTTGTTATAGAGACAAGCCAGGTAAAATGAGAAAACATGTGTTTTCTTTCTGCTCCTCAGACTGCTCTTTTCAAAAAAGCAACAGATGGTGCAGCCTCTTAAATTAACTTGTGATGGCCCTTTTACTCTGACAGCTACAAGTTTTTGTTAATTGCTTTATTTCAAATCTGTATGTGAAATCTGTGATTTAAAATAGAAGTTATTTTTATCTCCAGTAATAGATGAACGGGCTGCTTTGTGTATAAACATTGTGGTTCTGGTTTGCTTAATTCTTATTGAAGAATATGAATAGAATAATTTCATATGATGCTTCTCATTGTTGTTAGTGGAGACAGGAGTTTTTTTGCAAAGGCATGTGAATAAAATCCTGCCAAATCTGGACTGGACTGTACATTTTTAACAGGCTGAATTTTGCATTTAAAGTGTCAGGAATTCTAGATGGGCTCCATCCAGTGGACACCTTGTTGCAGAATGGTTTAGCTATAATAAGGAATTAGTTAATTTGTGTAATTGTATGTTATATTTAATTTCCCTAAGTGGATAAGACCATTACATGGAGAAGAAGCTATTTTTGTATCATGTACACCTTCCTCTGGTCCATCCCACTGTCCCTCCAAACCTTTGTCACTCACGTCCATTCCTCGGGCTTCCACTCCAAGGTCTGGTGGCATCTTTCTAACGTCCTTGTCCTCCAGGTTTCATGTAGGTTAAAATCCCATGAAAAAGACAGTTATCAATGCCAATTAGTATAGTTGTGGGTTTCATTAGCTTTCAGGATCTCTGTTTTCTTTTGCCTGAGGTTTTACAGTGGGCAAAATCCATAGAAGCCTGGTCTGCTTTACCCTGAACCAGTAACGTGCAGCGAGTAAGGGCTGTAAGGGCCTTTTTCTTTTCCCACCCTATATTCCTTATTATTCAAATAAATTATTACAGGAAGACACTGATATTTTCATACATTAAAAAGGATAGTTTGCAAAGAGATCTGATTTTTGTGCTACGTTTAAAAGCACTTTGTGTTTCAAATTATTTTTTTTCTTTTTTCCTTGTTTGACTGGACATGCGTTCTTGAATTAAGCGGGGAAAAAAAGAAGTTCCTGTTCTGTTTTTAGGAAGAATGATTTAGTTAATACATGTCTCTCCTTTGTGCCCGTTCAGGTGAAGTGAGATATCTCTAACGTAAGCATAGGCAAAAACTTTTTTACTGTGAGGGTGGTGAAATGCAGGAACAGGTTTCCCAGGGGGGTGGTGGAGTCTGTGAGCGTGGGAATACTCCAAACCCAATTGGACGTGGCCCTGAACGACCAGCTCTGGGTCACCTTGGACTTGGATGAGGTGATCTCCAAAGGTCACTTCCTACCTCATCCATTCAGCGATTCTGTGAAATTTTTAGTATTTATGTATCATTACTGGCAAAAAGCATCTGCTCTAATTTAAAAAAAAAATAAAAATTCACTACCTGATTTTATTGAAAAGTTACATTTGTAACTTGTAAGCCAGGAAAAAACCTGGGTCATTCTACTTGTTCTGCCCTACCAATGGAGGAGAAATGCCAAACACTTAATTTCTCCTGCTGGTATCACTCAGTAGGATTCTTTATCATAATTTCAGGGAGAAACTTTGTTCGGCAGGAACTCAGTAACTATTTTATGAACTATGAAATATGTTAACAAAAAATCGTAGAGTGCCTTCTTTATAAACTGGTTTTGTTAATTTAGAAAGAGTTGAGTAAGACTTATTTTATTCCCCCCCTTATCACTGGAATTTATTTTAAGAAGTATTATGTGACTTGGCTGCTGCATAGACAAGTGCACCTTTAGATCAAAAGAATATTTCTTTTAACATATGATATATGAATTTATTTTGTCGCAGTTTTAATCATTAAAACCAGTCAATGTATTGAATAACTGGAGCATTGATTCCAAACTAACGCAACCGACTTAACGTGTTTCCATCTGTAAACAGTAAATGGATCGTAAGTGAAACCACCTCAAGAAGTTTAATTTTTGTCTACTGTCTCTAATTATGATGTATTTTTGGTGAATAACTAATTTTTTTTTTCAGACCAAAAATATTTAGAGTAGTTTAAAACTTCTATAATCACCTTTTCTTGGTGGTGCTTTCCGTGTGGCTTCTGAAAACTTTTCCCCTTTATTTAGAGATAAAGCATCATTCTTGGGAGGGAGGTACCAGAAGGGTGCTGACACAGCTTTTGCCTTTTGTCTGAGTATTAAAGTAGAATTTCAAGGCTCTCTTGATGCTTTTTAGAATTAACTGCTGTGTTTACTTGAGATTTTTTTTTTTATTGGTTATAGCAGTGTCCATCTCCAAATCTGATGCTGATATTTTGACTGGGACTATGCCAGGACTTACTACTATCATTGTTGTGTATATGTGTATCTCATCGCTGTGGTGTATAACATAAATTAAACACTACACTGAATGTATTTTTAACAGCATAATAAAAATATTTTTAATTACAGAAAAATATTTGAAATAAGGGCTAATATTATATGTGATTTCGGTCTATTGTTTTAGATGGCATTAACATTAAGAAAACTTTTAGTGTATGTTTTTATGGGATAATACTGAATAGTAAAGGAATCTAATACTTATTTTTCCCATTGTTTTGATTTATTCAGTGGAACAAGTGCCTGTGGAGCCCTATACCATTCCCCTGTCTCAAGCTGAGGTGCTGCAGACGGGTAGTGATGTGACCCTGGTGGCTTGGGGCACTCAGGTCAGTATTTGTCATCCAGCAAAGCTTGGGCTGAGGGCTAGAATAGAGTAGAATAAGGAATAGAGTAGAGTAATAGGGTTAGGTGATGTTTGAATAGTGCTCCTTTCAGTCTCAAATGCCAGACAATAAACTGTGTGCATCTTCTATTACTGTATGCTTGAATAAATGATTGACAGTGTTTGTGTTTATGAGAAACCTGCTTTTTATTGTGCAAGATTTTACTCATTTATGATTGAAACTGAATCTGGAAATGTGGAAGAGGTACCTGTGCAGGAGGTTAGTGATTTATCTGTGATTATGAAAGTGATATATTATAGAATGGGGCAGTGAGATGCGACTCGGAGGAAGGCAATGGGAAAGGAGAGTTCAAAGATTATGCTGAAAGAAAAATCTAGATTTTTCCTGCAGGATTTTAACAAGTGCAGCCTGGGGTTTCCTTTATGCAGAGACTTTTGTATTAAACTATTTGATTCTGACACTTTGCATGGTTTTGATTCTAACAGTTGTATTCCAAAGCTGTTCAAGAATATGACTGGATGCCCACCCAAATTAAGATGTTCAAATATTGAAAAATCTGGTAAAAAAACCTCCACCGTTTGTTTTATAGGAAAGAAATTTGCATCTAGTTTAAAATTACCAGAAAAAAGCTTTTTATTGACTTTAACCTATACTTAAGAAATTGCTATTTTCCTGGCCTAATTATATCTGAGAAGCTTTTAGAGGAGAGAGTTTTATAACTTTCATCACAAGTGTATTGAACTGATATCTGGGGTTGTGGCTTTTGTTTTGAGTGTTTTTTTTTTCTTCTTTTTGTTTGAAACCTGTAATATTCTAGTTTCTTTGTCCTCAGACTACTTGATCTCCTTTATATCTATGGTTATTTCTATCAGTTTCTGATACTTTGCACTGGTATTAAATATATCTTCATATCTTTAATAATATCTCAATAATTCGATATTATTAATAATAATAATATCAAATCTTTAGTATTTTCAGTATCTTTAGTTCTGCTCCTTTCTCCAGCAGAAAACAGTTTCTAGAGTTGTGTTCCCTTTGAAAAGTGCAAATTTTTGCTCTGTTTGGATGAAATCTTAGTGTTCATCATATTTCCCAAAATAGAATTGATAAAGTAATGGCTTGAAAGCTGGCAGTGGTGATTTAAAGGTATCCTGAGTTTCCCCAGTAGGCAGTAGTATGGAGAGGACTTGGAGTGACATCCTTCAGGAAAACTGTCCTTTGGGGCTTGGAAAACGTAGGCTGAGTGTTAAGACAGGCAGTTCTTTTGATGTGAATAGTAATAGGACAGATGTGCAGCCCTAATCCAACCAAACACTGGGATTTTGCTGGTATAATGCAGCGTGGGGACAGATGCTCAGTGCATACACAGATTATTTCTCACTTATACGTCAGAGAAAAGGGAAAAACATCCATCCCATGCGTCATGTTGAAGTTTCTCAAACTCTGTTATTGCAGCCACAGATGTATTAGAAGTTTAAACAAAAACACTGCAAGCTGTTTTTACTTTTATTGTTACAACACTTTTATTGCTTTACCTTTTAAAATAGTGTTTAGCTGTTCATATTTGCATTATGTAGATGCATGTTTAAATCTTTAATCATCTTGTTTCTGCATAGATTTTTGTTCTATGTGGCATTTAATACTGCTCTCTGACCTTCAGGCAACTAATTCTGCCCGACTGTGTCCATATTATTAAATTCAGTTGCTTTCCAGACCATGATGACCTCATCCAAATTGCTTATTGGGGATGGTCTTTGGCCTCCAACCCCGTAACCTCCATCGAGCAACTTCTAGGCACAGGTATCTGCCTCAGTCCAAACCTGTGTTATGAAACATTCTAGCACAAAGGAAAACATCAGAGTTTATTGACATATCAAGAACTTCTTTTTTACCCTCATATCTGATGAGCAAACACTTTTGGCAGAGACACTTCTGAAGGACAATCTAAGTTGTTGTCATTACAGTTATTTTACTTGTGAGAACGTATGCTTGTTAATGTTTGTTTTCAGGAAGCCAAAGGTTACAATATGTTTTGCTTAAAAGTGTTGTATAACATCATGTCAAAATACAGTTTTGAATGTATTACTTTCTTTTCTGGTCATAACATACCTTCTGGAAAGGATGCTAACGGATGTGGTTTGTTTTACATCCACTTTGTTGCACTTACATATGCTGCTAAATATATTCCTTTCCCGGTGTTTTCTAATTCAGTACAAGCCTCTTGCTAGAGGGGAATACTGTTTCGTTTTAGTAGAATGTTAATTGTAATAATGAGATAATGCAGCATTTGTAATGATGGTATTAAACTATGCTGGAAGACTAGTGAATGGTCAGATTGTTATGTCAGTGCCAATATGCTTAATAGTGGGGGTCAAGACTGGATGTTTCCAGGTTATTTTTTCTGTGGTACATACTATCTCTCCACTGTTCATAAGATAATGCTTTGGAGACGATCATTGGTAATTTATTGCACTTTCTGTCAATTGCTGTAAGTGTAGTTACTAGGGCTGGTTTTGAATGTACATAGTGCTCCTTGCAGAATTTCATGTAACTGCTGCATCATAATACATTGCTCGGATATGTTTGGGTCTTAGCTTAATTATAGTCTTTAAAAATCCCTTATCCTAAACCCCAAACTGACTAAAAATATAAAATACTGAGGCCTGATACACTTCACTGAAAGGTACTTTTCTAGAAAGCGACAGTTTTCTTTTTAGCAATTCTTCATTGAAGTTAGATTGAAGTGGTGCTCTAAATAATATAATGGAAGTAAGTAAGAAGAATGAACTGAGTAGTAAATGCTGATTAGATTACTGAGGAAACAGGTTTTTCCTAAACATGCAGGTAATACGTTAAATCACTGCTCTTATTCAGTATGCATAATTTAAAACATCTTAAACAGAAATTAAATGTTTCATTGGTGATAATGCATTGCCTTTGCAGGTGCATGTGATCAAAGAGGTGGCAGCAATGGCTCAAGAAAAGCTTGGTGTGTCCTGTGAAGTGATTGATCTGAGGACCATCTTACCTTGGGATACAGAGACCATTTGTAAGGTAAGGAAATGGTGTATGTTCCTTTAAAACCACACCAAACAAAAGAACCATCCCACTAATAACTGTTGAAATGCAAATAATGATGACTGTTTTTTTTTTTTTTTTCTGAAGACCTACATTTTTGCTCTATACTGTATGCATTGTTTTGTATGTTTTGTTCTGTATCATGTAAGAAGAGTAAATGCACGTTACATGGACTAAACATTTGGGTTTGAATTATGGTTCAGGGTTTAAAATAGTGCCAAAATAACATCCTGCTGCCTTATCGGAGAGCAGGACTTTGGGTTTTGATTTTAAAAACCCCATCCCTGGGTCCTTTGTGGTCAGTACAGGCTGGGATTTTTAGTCCTTGGCTTGATGCTGCTTTCAGTCTCTCCACACACGCGTCTCCCTTCACATCTTTCTTATCATCTTTAATGTTGCCTTTTCAGTTCTCTATGTTAATTTATGATTCTCCCCTTCTAGAGGGCAGGGAGCCTTTTCCAGCTGCTCGTAGGCTCTGGGGTTCCTCCTAATCCTGTCCCCAACGTTCGGGTTGCCTGTGTTCCATGTTGGTCAGTGTCATGAAGCTTTAAAATGGGAATTAAATTTTACAGAACTCGTACTCGTTTACCAGTCTAATATGTTTTACTCTGCAGGCTTATTTTATTCTTATGCTTACCCAAGAAATGCTGCAATTTTATATAGAGATATTGCTATGAATTTTCTTTGTCGGTCGATGTAATTTTCAAACAAGTTCAAGGAGCTTTGGTGGTAGGTGTCGGGGAATGAGCAGGCCTCATAACCTTGACTGAATTCTTACCATCTTTAGAAACTAAATAACTGTAACACTGAAGGTTTCAATGCAGCTATTTAAAAATGAGACTCTTTATTTAACTGGAAATGTACACAACTTTAATTTGGCAGCCGTGGTGCAGGCACAAAGAAGGATGGGCTGAAGTGGTTAATGCTTTGGAGATGAGCAGTGATCTGTCAAAAATTTCACTGCAGCTCTTACTGCTTTGTCTGCTTTCTGTAGCTCTTTCTGTATAGAAAATTACTTGATCAAAATGCATATTTCATAAAACTGTGAGAAGTTATACTTCGCAGCCACCACCAGAGGCCTCTTTTTAGCCGAGTTAAGCAGCTGCTTTGACTTTGCATGGCTCCTATGAGCATGTTTATGAATATGTAACTCTGAGGGAAACAAATAAACATAAGTAAGAAATATACTGCACATAAATAAAAATTGCTACCTAATTTTGCTGATATTTCTTTGCATTTTTAAGATTTTGAGTTTATGTTCAGTTTTGAAGTAGGTTAGTGTTTGTCATCTGCATGAGAAGGAGATGAGGGTGCACCTGCACCAGTACAATTGCACCGGTACAACTGCTGGGATGGGTAAATGTGCAAGAAGGGACTAGATTTTTCTTTGTTAACCTTCAGATGCCTAAGAGTAGGTATAGAAGTTTGAGCTAGTTACAGTAGCAGAGCTATTCAAGAGAAAGGATATCTCCCAAGGGTCATTCATCCCAGCTGTTTCAGCAGCCTATTTTGGGATGAGATAAATTGGCCTCTGGAAATGTCTTGGTTTAAAAGATTTTTTTTTTGTTGTTGTTTTGATCTAAATCTCCTCTCTTTCAGTTTAAAAACATTCCCTCTCATGATAACGCTCCACTCACTGACAAAGAGTCCGTCCCCATCTTACCCCATGTGCTAAGACATGTTTCATTTGACAATCTTCACTGATTTCAAATTAAAGCTCTTGCTTTATTCCCCAGGGCTGGAGTATGACTGATAGAGCGGTTCTGATTCAAGGAGAGAGTAGTGAGCTGTCTATAGAGTGGATTACTTTTTTTATTTTTTGAGGCAGAGAACTCATTCCATGTGTTTATTCGAACATCAGCATCCTCCTTCTGTGTGTTTAATCCGTGTATGAAGGAGCAGATTTGCTTGGAAGTTTGGGCGAGCGTAGGCCATGTGGATTTTTCTGTCTGTGAAGGGTTGGGTGGTGTGCTATTGATTTTAAAAAGCCAATGGCACGCTTCCCAGTGCTTCACTGGTCACATCCAGGGTAAAATTCTGCGGTTGTAGTGTTTTTTATATTGAAATGCATATGTTACTGGAAGTGGGAAATCTACCTCAGGTTTAAGTGCTCTTAAGGGATTGTGGAAATGACTGCATTTTATTCACCCTGAATTGAGCCAAGCGTGTTATTTAAAATTTAAATTGATTAGTATCAATCTGCCACTTTCGCTTCTGCAAGTCAAAACTTGCAAATGCACATTTTTCTGCTTTTGTATTATTTACAAGGTCGGTATTTGTCATGAATAATGATGAAGATTTGCATTTATTATCTAATTAGCCATTCTGACTTTCTCCAAACTGTTGCTGCTGTCATGTGAAGAAGTGCTGAGGGCTTGTGGGTTACTGTGAGCCTGGATAACTGGATTTGGGGAAAAAAGCGTGTTGACTTTGCAGAAAATAGTTTATGGATTGATATTATCAACTGTAGTAACTCTGAAATCGCTTCTTTGGGATACTCTGCTACAGAGAAGTGAAGGGGTGTGTGTGACGTTTGGTAGACCTGTTGGTCTGTCAGCTTGCTGTTCCCATTACTTTGTTTACTTCATCTAATTGGACCATGAATAAAGGAAAATCAAGATCAGCGAGCCTGATGTGGGTTTTTTGTTCGTTAACTGCACTCACTAGGCATCAAACTGTACAGTTGTAATGCAGGTATCCTGGGATCACATTTGTATTTCTTGGCTATCTGTCCTTGATCTTTTGCCATGTGACATGTTGCTCCTTGGATTTCTTACTGAATGCATCTCGTACCTATAAAATGTGATTAAAGTCATCCTGCTTGCCTGATGACAGTTAATTTGGTCAATCTTTCCATAAGAAACTTGTGTCTTCTCGCAGTTTCAGGTTGCTAGAACGTGCCGTGGGCTGCTGCTTGGCTTCCAGAAGCAGAACACTGGAACCGTGCTTGCAGGCAGTCATGTTAAAGCTAGGAGAATATCTAACCATTTTACAAAACATTTATTTGTGTCCTTTGCTCTTCTATATTTCCAGAAAGCTATGAATGGAAGCCTTGTTGTTTGTTCTGTGCATCATCTTGTTTCAGGAGAGTAGCTCAAGCTGAGGCATTTGTGTATATACAATACTATATTCTATTTGTCTCCTTTTACCGTCCCAATATAGAAATAGTTATCAATCTTTAAATTCCCATATCTGCTTTTCACATATGTATTGATAAGTGTTACTTTAGAAAGAGCCTGGTTATTGAAAACCTTGATTAAATGGAGAAAAAGCATTTGTGTGTAGCTTCTGTTCATCAATTTCTCATAAAACCTTTTCCCTTTTACCCACATTCCGTATTACAAGCTTTAAATTTAAAAGCACTTACCCAAATAAGTAAGTAGTGGTGTGTAGTCTAGAGTTAGCAGCAATTTTATAGCTCCAATATGTGTTTATATTTTTTTTGTTTTCCATTGCAACTAGTGCTGATTGAGTTCTAATGGAAGTTGGGATGAAGTTCCATGTTGGTAATCCTATATGAATCATTGTTCCATAGAGATAATTATTACTTCTGTACAGTATTGCCTGTCTTTAAATGTCTGCAGCTATTTATCCTGCTATTATCACTTAGTTGAGCCAGCTACTCTTTTAAACTACTTTTTAGGATTCAAATACTATAGATTTTTATTATTTGTGCGTTACTAACCTTTACCCCGAGAAAATGTCCTTTTAAGTATTGCTGCAATACTTTTCTAAATTTAAAGATAATGTTGAAATTTGTGATGCTAAGATTTAAATTGCTTTTTACTGAATTATTGTGCAATAGCATATGCATTTTCTAATAACATAATGCATTGTATTTGACTTATTGCAAGTATTTTTCTTTTCACTCTGAGCTTTGAAGGCAATCTGAAATGCTTGTAATACACACATGGGCTGTGTAGACTCTGTAGAGTGCAAAGATTTCCAAATGTAAATGTTTGGTATTTTCTTTTAAATATGAAGATCTTTGTTTTTTATTAAGGTATTTAATCATTAAGATATTTACCAAAGGTCTTAGAGCTGTACCTGGTAGGATGACAGGCTAAAAACTTACCTGATAGGTATATTCATTAGACTTAGTTTTCATTATATTATTACCTTTTTGAATGCTATTAATGTGGGACTGGACAAATCATTTATCTTCCCTCCTGTTTTTGTTTTGTACTAAAGAGCCTGTACTTACGGACTGCTTTCATTTTTAGTCTGCCACACAACAGTGCTCACCAAAATCAAAAGGTTTGATTTTCTGGATATGTGTTAAGAAGTTCTTTATTGCTATTTTTATCAGATGGAGATTGAACTAATCTGAAAAAGCCTTGCAATTTGCTTATTTGTTCTTTGTATGTAACTTCCACTGTCATGAAATCTGTGATAATATTTCACTTAATATGATAGGATGGAATTTTCACGGGCTTGATGGACGTTTTACTTTAGCATGTAGATATGGAAAACCAAAAAAAATTAATGTCCTGTCATGTCATCAGAATGTCCTAGAATGAGATGAACGGACTTTAGTTATTGCATGACTAGAGAGTGGGTTAACATGCGGGAAAAGCAGGTGTAGAAATTATGGGGTTTTTTTTTCCGTAGAAACAAATCAGACTTTTTTCCCCCTAGCTGTATTTATTTATTTTCGCAAAATATGCTTTGGATATTTAAATCTGGTCCTACTAGTATTCAGAAATTGTTCCATTTGTTGTGCATTTTTGTTGTGTATATTTCAGAACTTCCTGAATATATATTTTATAAAAAGCAAATAATAAAATTCAAAAAATGAATTGCACATTTTTCTACCATACTACATTCCAGCAACGTATTTTATCAATTTTTTCCCCTTTGTCTGTGATTTAATTTCAATTTTTATATAGAACTAATCCTAAAGAATCAAGAAGTTGCCTGTGGTGCAGAATATACGTTTTTCAGATAATACAGGACAGAATTTCAAGGGACAAATCTCACCTTTTGCTCTTAGTCAGTTCTGCTTGAAGTTTTGCTCCCAGCTCCCACCCATGTGGCTTCATATTTGGGAAGATGCTCAGCTAATTTGCCTTTAATATCAGCCCTTTAATACCTCTGGAGATCTGTGGACCTGTTCATTATTGGCACCTGAGAGTATTATGCTTTCTGTGCTGAAGAAAAGGAAAGCTTTGCTGTTGCTCCTCTTGATTCTTCTCCTAGGCACTGGGGAAAAAAAAAAAGTAATAAAGAATAATAGCTTTTGATTCCAGGGATTGTTTTTTGTCACTTCCAAACACAAAGAGCAGGAGGAATTGCTGTTGCTACATTTGCTTCTGCTCTTGTTGCTCTCCTCTTTCCATTTTCAGGGATGGGTTATATTAACTTCTGTCCCTTGTACTTGAAGTGCAACCTAGTTAAAGCCATAAATGCTGGATGAGAAGGAGCCAATGGAGGGAAATATTCTGAGCTCTGGCATATGGACATGGTTACTTTGAGGAAAAAGGGAAGTCGTGGGGCCAGAGCATCAGGATGGACCAGTGGCACCTGGAGGAAAAGCCGGAGATTCAATTGGTGGTGCTGGACTATAGTTATATTTTTCATTCATGTCCTCTTCTTCTGCCCTTGACTTGACTGAGAACCCTCCAGATGTACAGTTCTGGAAATGTTATGATTTCCCTTATCACATAATGAATCTCAGTACGGTGCTAAGCATGCAGAGTGATCAGCTGCTCTTTGCTTTTCTTAAATATTAGTATAAAATATCTTTGTTCTTCCTCCCTTATTTTTCTACCAGTGTGATTACCCTGCAAATACTCTTGCCATTAATCAAGGTTGTAGCTTGTGAACCAGAGGAGCTAGTATTATGTGGTTGTTCTGCAAGTTTATTTAATTAAAAATAAAAAGGTAAGATTTTTATTTATGAAAATGAATTGCAAAAAAGAGTTTTTAAGAGGAAATAGTTCAGGCAGTTTTCTCTTCTCTTTGAAGATAGAATCATAGAATCATGGAATTGCCCAGGTTGGAAGGGACCTTTCGGATCATCTCATCCAACCATCAACCCAACACTGACAAAACCCATCACTAAACCATATCTCTAAGTGCCACTTCTGCCCATCTTTTAGAATATGAAAGATAACATACAAGAAGAAAAGCAACCAGAGATTGAATTAGTAAAGCACTGGAAGTTCTTGATCTGAAGCAACCTAAAATAATCATGTTGAGTATTGTCTTTATAGCTTTTTAAAATCAGGTGATGTGAGGGGAATTGTTCATTTGGCTTCAATTTCCTGAAGAGAAGAGACTGCCAGCATTGTGAACACTTACAATATAATTTTAAGATCATGCAGTCAGTTCTTTCTTCTGTTTGAACCGTATGTGGGGTATTTATCTGCTCGCCTCAGCAATATTTTGTTCAAACTCTAGTCACATTCCCTAGCTCAGCAGAGCGGTGAACTGAGAATTGGGACCATGCTTTGGTTTATGTCTTGTAGCTTAAGACTTGCAATTGTTTACAGAGAATGTTAAATCAAACTTTCCAGATGAGGAAAAAACAATAAATGGTAATTTATAACCACTTGGTTACAGGGTAATGTTGGCGCTGTAAGTGCGCGTTAGGATTTCTTCGTCCGGCTAGAAAAAAAATATAAATATTGCCAGTTTTATTAAGTTCCTTGGGTCTGCAAATGACAAAACTGTAAACCCGCTCTTTTGGCACGTGGTCAAATGTGACCACTAAGTACTAATCTACACCCTATTATAATCTCTGCCATTGGCGGTGCATTTCCTGACATGTTACCTCAACTTTGAAGTTCCCGATAGCGCTCTGTTTGGAATATTGCATATTTCTTCAGGAAAAAGGGGATTAAATGGCTTTACTGCAAAAGTGGAATCTCTTTTGAATTGAAAAAATAAGTGGCATCTATTTAACTGGTTCATTATTTTAGCACTAAAAGAAAAAGATGAATTATTAATTCCTGTCAAAGTTTTGAAAGATTTCTCTTAGAAATTTCAATTTCTTTATTAAATTTAGGAAGGTGTGATTCTTCTCTGTTTGCTTCTCCCTGCAGGGAAAATGGAGTTAGAGTTGAGGAGGAAAAAAAGAAATTTGGATAATTAAGCACAGCAGTGTGACTTCTGCTTTTCCATTTGTTAGTGTTGAACTATTTGCAATATGATGGCAACAAATGTTGCACTTCAAAAAGCCTGTGGAAAGAATTAATTTCTAATTACCAGCTACAGTGTTCTGTTGACATTAGAGAAATCTCTTTATGCTATCAGGTTTTTTTTGGCTTAGAGCTTAACAATGTTTTAAATAATGGATTGACTAGAGGAAAATGTGATTTTTTTAAATTTTTTTTTTTCAAATCTTAAAAATATTCTGCAGCTTGTGTTAATAGTTTTATAGTTTTATTTTCCTGTGAAAGAAAATAAATCTATCAAAAGAATCTCTCTGCTTAGTCACGTGTAAATTGTCCTGTCTACTAGACAATCAGGATGTGTATGAAGTAGCTAATGCATATGTTACTGAGTATGTATGTGTCTAAATTTAAGTATCATGATGATTGATGTAGCTGTTTTGAAGTTAAACCTTAAAGATCTTGGTTGTTCTACTTACATTTCCTTGCACTAATGAAACGTTGCAAAAAGTAGACATTTTCTTGGGGCAATTACTTGGAGTAATTGAAAAGCTAATCTATGGAACTATTTTTATTTCAGAAATTACTTAGTATCACATTGGAGTTTGCTTATTACAAAAGATAAATTTAGCTATATTTTTTTTTTCTGTGACTTCAATAGTTGTCAAATATATAATAAGATTGTAACTTTTTTTACTTAAAGCATCATAGTGGTAAGTAGTTCTCTGACCTGTAATACACTGCAATAAAATACCATATTTTTTTCCATATTGGGAAAAGATCAAAATAAAGGTTATTGTAAAGTAGAAGTCAAGACTCACATTCCCCCTCCCTCCTGTATTCTTTATTTATTTCATCTTTATTTCATTATCACCTAAATTAATCTCAGCAGCGATGTGATTGAGCAAGCTGATGATTCAGCAAAGTGCTGAGGAAATTGTTGGGATGCACTTTTAAGCCTTCACCACATGCACTCTTAAAAGATTGTGACCTGTGTGTACATCTGCAAACTTATAAAGAAATAAAATATTTACTGGTAATGTAGAAATGCTGATCTTTTAACAAATAAAAGACTTGGAGCAATCTAAGGTTATGTAATTGAGAGGCTCGATGCTTTTATAACTAAACGTCTTTAGAAATGCAGAAGGATATAGAAGAAGAGCTTGTGATTTGCATTAGTCAAGTGCTTTTAGTTATAAGTCCTTTCTGCCACAAATATCTTAGGATATTTGGCAAGTTACTTAGTTTCTTTGTGCCGTCTTCCTACCATTTAGAAAATATGTCTTTATCTGTCCTTTTTTCCTGTGTTGTCTCTAATGTAAATACAAGTTCGTATTTCTGGGTTTCTAGTAGCTTTTCAAAATTTAGATTTTTTTTTTTTTTCATTTTCTTCAAGGCACTACAGTACAACCACTTAGTCCCCCTTTCCTCTTTTCTGAATTCTGCATGTTTAGCTGTTTAATATCTGCTTTACCAATTCCCCTTTGAGGAAAATAAGTGACAACAAATGTGAAGTAGCAGTCTCTCTCTAAAATGACTACGTTTTACTCCAGAAGATTTTTACCTGGGAAATCTAGCAACTCTGATAAACTTGCTCATGAAAATCTTTCTGTGAAAACAGCTCCAAAGGATATCAGAGAAGACTGATTTTGTTCTTGAGCAGTAACTTGATGAGCTTCTGTGAAAGGGAGTCTACAGAGCTTTTCTTCTTACTCTGTAAGAAAATGAGAATGTTGCTCAGAACGGAATAGTGGAAAGAACTGATAAACAACCACATTTTGTGTACCAGCTCTAATGCTGGGTAATTCGTCATTATGATGAGATGGGGAGGGACTCTGGATCAGGGAGGGGAGTGATAGGATGAGGGGTAATGGTTTTAAACTGAAAGAGGGTAGATTTAGACTAGATACTAGGAAAAAATTACTGTGAGACACTAGTGAGGTGTTCATAGACCAGGCTAGATGGGGCTTGGAGCAACCTGGTCTGGTGGGAGGTGTCCCTGCCCATGGCAGGGGGTTGGAACCGGATGATCTTTAAAATCCTTTCCAACCCAAACCATTCTATGCTTCTATGATAACAGATCTACAGCTCTACTACTCTCCAGGAATGAATAGACATCCTGGTCAATATAGGTTTGCTTCTTTGATAGGTTTGGTGATGCTTCTTCCATTGGCATGCTCTGAGCTCTACAAAGTTCCTTGGTGTTTCTAGGGATCTGTATTTAATATCTTCCTCAGTTTCTTGCTTGTACAGGAGTTGTAAATGAGTTCTCTACAGGCATTTTGATGATTACAGTGATGCAGAATTAATTTCTGACTCGGAATGGGCGTTACTGAACAGCGTTACGTTTGGAAATCAAAGCTTCACGCAAGAAGGACTCGTTTGTGCCTTGTGTGTATCTGAAGGCAGCTTCGTGGTGTTCTGTCTGCATCGTATCTACTGTTGAACATAAAAACTGCTTTAGTGATTTGGGAGAAAAATCTTTGTGTGACAATTAGACTTAAGACTATCACACTTCAAAGTGTTTAGAGTAAACGTTGGGGCTCAGATATGTTAATAAATTAAGTAATAAGCCGAAAGCAGCTCTGAAGTGAGTGGTTTACAGGCTTTGATTAGTTATTCTGTCACTTACAAAAATGACTGCTGGCTTTCAGTTGATAAGCATGTAAAGGGTTTAACATGTCTTTCAAGCTGCTGATCTAAGTAAAAAATGCTAATGTCTGTGTATCATGTTGAATTTAGATACAAGAAACCAAAGAGTTGGTTCTTTGAGGAGTATACACTTGATAAATACGGAAAATTTATAAACTCTTAATGCTCATAACTTGTTCATGCTGCTGACTCATTTTGATGATGTGATGATCACTACAATTGAAAAATTTCTATCAGTTAAAGGAAGCAGGCTGTTTTTCCCAGGTTACTTTCACCATTTTTCAGGTCATTGGGAGAGGCCATTTAAAAGTACAATATATTTTTTCATCTATAGGTAGATTGCCTTTTGTGTACATTTAAAAATGACTACGAGCTAGTGATTGGGCTAACACTTGTGTTAAAAGATTGAATGTAGCAATTAAATGTAGTTCTGTTGTGTGTCAAGAAACGACTGTCTCAAATAAGAGGCTTGATTTGGTGTCTGTCCTTGAAGAGACTTCCATTGACGTCAATGAAAAATGCATATATTTCACGACAGTTTCTAGGTCACTGTGTATGTTTCTGCTTTATTGTTCTCTGCCAACCCATCAAATGTCATGGGCTTACTCTAGCTCTAAGTAGCAGGTCACTTGTGCCCAAAAACCATTAAACCTGATAGAAATGGAGAATTAATTTGGTTGAGTACAAATGGAACTAGGAGGAACACGATTAACCTTTTGCATGTCTTTGAGCATCAGGAGAAGTTCTTATTTTAGTGAAAACTAATCTTTTTATTAGTTTTAACTTGAATATGCAGGACAGATGTTGATGGATCATGCTTGAAGATTTTAATAGGGGCATTTGCCAGAAAATAGAGTAGTAGGTTATAAAACTCAAGTTTTTCTTATAAAGAAAAGGCTGCCAAATCTTAATCTCTAGTCATATGATGACTCGGTCAATATAATTTTGCACTTTTTTCCTGTTTTTCTGGACCAATTGCATGTAATAAAAAGGCTGAAGCTGTTATGATATAATCAGTTGATGTTGAGAGGTAATGTTTTACCTTTTTCCCAAGCACTGAGACTGCAGTCACCCTTCTGAGGAAAAAGAAGTTGAATTCAAATTACTGGTTTCAGTGAGATGGATCAAAACAATTAAGGCTGTTGTAGTAGAAGCAACAGAGTTGTTACCTAAATAAAAAATAGCTATTGTTTTACATTTCTTGGTATTTTAATGGCGATCTAAATTAAAAAGTTACAGGCAAATTACTGAGTGATAATTCTGTGTTGATGATTTAAAAAGCCCAACAACGCAGTAGAAATGTTTCATGAAATAGAACCCTGAAAAAAATCAGAACTCTTGGATGCAGGTTCCGTGGATTTTGGATTTGGCCTTACCATCTTTTCTCTTCCTGTGCAATGCTATGAAGGCATAGAAATTATTTTATTTTTTTACTTAGGATGACACCATTATCATAAAGAATGAAAAATAATTGCTCCATCAGTAATGAAGCCTGCTTTTCTATGGATTTATGTTCCATATTTCCTACCTTCCACTGTTCTGTATTCCCCATTTGGCTACAATAGGATGCTCAGCTCTTTTCTAAATAGCTGGCTAGACAAAAAATGGCAATTAAGATATTATGGAGGAAAAGGAAATTGTTATGATGGGTTCAGCAATAAAATTTCAGACTATTATTTTCTTGGTGACCTGATGCTTTTTTTTAATTCCTTTCTTTTTTTCAAGTTCTCCAAACCTATAGTTAGTTTCAATAAGATTATTCTGAGAAAGCCGGCTATGTGGGTCATATCTGGCAGTCCAGTGTTTTGCTGTGGATGAATACTCCTAAAATTTGTTGCAGGCAGTTTTTGTGTGTGTATTGGGGTGTGGGTATGGCAGGGAATTAGTTGGCTTGTTCTTGGATCCTCCAAAATACCTGGAGATGTTGTTTACCTGGTGTTCTGCACAAAAACTGTGCTACAGCATTTGAAGATTAAGTTAAGAGAAGATTAATGAATCTCAAAAATAACTGGATTGTCCATGGAAGCTCTTTCAGAACTGGCCAAGATCCCATCTGTTGTTCAAGAATAAAAGAATAATTTGTGCGCAGGAATCTAGCAGAGCCACAGTTCATCCTCATAGTGTTTTGTGGCTCAGCAATGGAATTAGCAGCTTGGCTCTCTGAGTTTTGCATATGACTCTAAATGAGAGTTAAAGCACCTGGAAGAGCTTGGGTGTGGAAAAGAGAATAGTGGTGGTTGAGGAATGGGATATAAATAAAACTAGTTACATCCTATTAGTGTCTCAGGAGTTTGGGTGCCTTGATATTCCTAAGGTAGGTGCCTCTAAGAGTTTTGCATCTTAGGGAATGTGAGTGTTTTCCGTCTCTTTTTGGGTGTAGAAGACTGAAGTCTTTCCTTAAAGCTTGGCTTGGGGCAACCTTAAAAAACACTCAAACCTGTGGGTTGTTGTGTTTTGTTTTTTTGGGTTTTTTTTGTTTGTTTGTTTTTGTTTTGTTTTGTTTTTTGAAATAAAAAAGTAATATAGTGAAAAGGACATGTGCTATTACAGCCTGATTATCCCAGGAGTTTGTGGGACAGCTGAAATTTTCAAAACCCATGACTATAGTTAATAAACAATATGCACGTAATTTGTGAAAGGCAAAAGGAGGCCTAAATAACATCAGGTTTAAATATTAATTTATTAATAGACTTGTAACTTCCGAAACCTAAAATAAATGTTAGTTTTGAGCATGTGTATAGAAAAACTGAAGAAGCAAGTTAATTTATGAACACTTTATTTTGTATGTTTAACAGTGTGATTAAAATGGCAAGGGAATAAAAAACCTCAGAAAAGAACTTCTCTCCATGGAATGACAACTGAATGTGGTGATTCCACACAAACTCCAAGGGAGTCTTATAATGAAGGTTTCTGGGATGAAAAGGACCTCTTAAGTGAAACGGATCTCTTTGGTACACCATTGTCTGTCTGTATTTGCCAAGACGTTCTGATTTTGCTTCCATAAACACGGAATTAAAAAGTATAGTGGGGGAGGGAAGGACAAATTTGTCCACGGTGCGTAATTAACAATTGGTCAAAGGCTGGCAAAGTTTGGAGGCTGCTGCTGAAGTTCTTGTTTTATGAAACCTTTACCAGTAGTTTTATGCTCAGAAAGATTGTTTGAATAGATGTATTTAACTGTGGTTAAATAGGCAAATGGAGCTCCAAGTACTGAGGAATTAGAGTTACCAGTCCAGTGGATTCATGAGTATTTTCCATTAGTTCAGTAGCCTGTATACTTAAAGAGACTATTTAAGGATTCTGTTAGTAGTTATTACTGGAAGACAATAACGGGGAGATTTAGAGACATTTGTTCAAAAGAAGCTTTTTTACATTCTTATTATTTATTTCAGCAGTGTTATCCAGATGGCATGTGGGGTACTTAGAAGTAAACAGGCACCCCTCACACTATATGTATATTAAAAGTATTAATTGTCGCTGTTAAGGAAAGCTTCCAGTATCAGACAAATGAGATGTGAAGCAGTGAAGGACAAAAATGCAATAAAATCAATATAGTGTATATGAAGTGATAAGAATGAGCCAGGTGCGTTATATCGTCAAATTTGCTTTTGACTTGTGAATCAGTTTTCTTTCCTAAATAATTGATTCCAGTGTGTATGTAACAATTTATCTTAAGGATATCAAGCAGTCGTGCTACAGAATTTTGGAAGTAATTTTTCTTTGCCTGTCTTTTACTGAAGTTGGTTTATATGTTCCTAGATCTTTTTTTAGGTTGAGCTAGAGTATCCGTCTGCACAAAACTTTTCTCCACTGTGTCCACATCCTGTGACTGTTACTAGCAGCTACTGTTTTCTTGGCAATTAACTGCTTTAGGGTACGTAGAATAGTGGTATAAAAGTACTGAAGAGCTTTTGTAGCATTGTTTTACAAGAGTAAATTTACTGAAAGGCATTAGAAAGTCACTGGTTGACAGAGTATCAGTCCTTTTAATTTAGTTTAGCACTCTTCTATTAAAAAATAAATCAAACAGCCCAGATGGTGCTGGGATGCTCTCTGCTGCATGTCGTCTCTCGTTTCTCTTTTCACAATCTCAGCTATTTAAATTGAAAGTTGTTTTAGAGGGGAATTCTCTGCTACTAACGCGTTGGGAATCTCTCCTTGGTTCTTGGCTTTGCAAGAAGCGTATAAATCTCTCCGTTGAACATCTCAGCCGTACCCTGACAGTGCTGTGCAAGATGTAAAGTCCGTAACTGTTTTAATATCCATCCTCTTCATCACCACTCAGGATGTTCTGTCTGGTCATGTAGCCAATCCTTTTGGTTTTGTTTGGTTTTTTTTTTTTTGAATTTTCCAGGTTAATTTGCATTACTTCTGTGCTTGTTTTCATTTCTCATTATCTCTGCGCCGTTATCTTCGCACTACAGCATTATGTTTTCAGCGCTATGCAGGAAGAAGCCACGTTAGTCTTTCGGAATTATTTTTGGCATTTGGGGTGTAAAATGATCCACATTGGAATAATAAAATCCTGGTGTGTCGAGGCAGTTAAGTTTTATGGTTGCGCTAACATTTCTCTGCAAGATGTTTCATATGTGCATCCCAGCTGTGGTCACATTAGTTCTTTATGAACTGTTCCTGCCATGCATACATTTTAAACCGGAGGAAAAGAATCCACCCTGATGTGGATTTCGAAGCGGTGAGCTTTAACCAGCGCGTTATTGCAGCATCAGCATAATCTCCGCATAAACTCTGCGGTCCTGTCCTTGGGCACCGCCGAAAAGAGCCTGGTTCTGGCCTGTTTGCACCCTCCCTTTGGGAATGTATGAACATGGGTGAGATCCCTTCATCCCAGCCCCTTAATCATCTTTGTGGCCCTTTTGTTGGACTCTCTCCAGTATGTCCATGTCTCTCGTACTGGGGAGCCCAGAACAGGACTCAGCTCTCCAGGTCTCACAAAGGCCTCATGCTTTGGGATGTTGAGTTGTGTGCGATGAAATAATGTTTTTTTTCGTGTCATTTATTTGTCTTTGCGTCTTGATTTTATTGATAAATGAATTTCAGTTAACTTTTGGGAGTGTAGTGTAAGCATCATGGTATAGTAGTAGATTTGAAGGCTGTCTTTTGTTTTCTTTCTCTGGGAATTTAGTAATATTGAAAACCACACCAAATTACGTTACTTTATTTTCTTTTAATTCAGAATAACTATTGAATACTTTTTCTTCAGTGTTAGGAATTATTTTTGCTGCTGGGTTGGAGCTTCAAAGAGTGCGTACTTTTCATAGCTTTTACTGCTTCTGGGAGAAGACAGTTCTTCTGGGCAACTGATAGTTATGATTTGCAAATTAGATTATGATCATTAGGAATATAAAGGGCTTTCTCATGTCCAAGCTATTGCAACACATCCTATTCCTCTTCCCTGGTATTCTTTCTCTTGGCACACTAGTAAAAAAAATATGGTGCTTGAGGGTCTATTTAGTTTTCTAAAGATCTCGCAACTGGGCTCTGGGAATTCTGGAAATTGAGGACATAATAATATAATAATATAAATAATAATTTGTTAAAATTGTCAGTATATCACATGCATAAACAATTCACAGAACCACAGAATGCTAAGGGGTTGGAGGGGACCTCTGGAGATCATCTCCTCCAACCCCCTGCCAGAGCAGGTCCCACAGGAACGT
>JAHREE010000077.1:3689946-3700488 GCA_033628505.1 Tringa tobata | reverse complement strand
CCCTCTGCTCCGCTCTGGTGAGACCCCACCTGGAGCACTGTGTCCAGCTCTGGAGTCCTCAGCACAGGAAGGACATGGACCTGTTGGAAGGGGTCCAGAGGAGGCAACAAAGGTGCTCTGAGGGCTGGAACCCCTATGCTGTGAGGACAGGCTGAGAGAGTTGGGGTTGTTCAACCTGGAAGGACAATAAATGCTGCCTCATTAGGAGTCTTTAATAACTGAGAGAACATTGCCACAGTAAGGTTTTAAGGTCCTGTTTCCAGTCTATGAGAATAAATATGCTCTGGGAATATGCTACACACACTGGCATTGCTGCTCTGGGATCAGAGTTCTCAGGTGGAAAAGGTGGGGAAGACGACAGAGATGTCCCAGTAAATGGCTCGTGGTGGATGGAGCAGGGAAAGCCCAAGACAGCAGGCAACTGGAGACTGCATTGCTCTCCAGACAGACACTGGTGGTCAGCAGGGTCAGGCACTTTTCAGGAACGCGTCCAGCTGAGAAAAGAGTATTTTTTAAAGCTTGGTGTTAATTTGTAAGCTTTCTGTAGAGCTACTTATTTTCAAGTAATACGTTGAATAAATGCTGTCGACACTGGAACATTTTGGACACTGAAGCTCCTGTCCGTTTTCAGCTATGCTGTCTGTCCTTCCAGGTGCATCAAACCCCATGTATCTTCTCATGTCTCAACTGGTTTCCCTGTACCGGTAGGGCAGGCAAAGGGTGCAGCTGAGTACTTTTTTTGTTTCTTATGCAAATTCTTGAAGAAAAACAAGGAGTTTAATCCCAGGACAATACAAAGCGGTCAAGTGGCCGAATACACAGGGAATCGTTGTGGTTCAACGAAATCAAAAGTTTTGGCTACTGAACAAGTTCAGGGTTGGATTTGTGTTAATCAGTCGAGTGTATAGTGTTAGGTATGCTCTTAGTTTTTTTGCCGAGGACATTTTTTCCACGTTCTGATATTTAATTTGGCATGCAAATGTCCATATGCCTGAGGCTGGGCTCCAGCATCACTGTCCTGCTGATGCATCTGTGTTCATTCATTGTGATTTATAACTTTGAACAATGTGTTTGGCCTTCCAGACACTGATTCTGAAAAA
This sequence comes from Tringa tobata, assembly GCA_033628505.1. Lineage (NCBI taxonomy): Eukaryota > Metazoa > Chordata > Aves > Charadriiformes > Scolopacidae > Tringa > Tringa tobata. The sequence continues at coordinate 3,699,388 of JAHREE010000077.1, read as the reverse complement.
GACCAAAAAACGTGGGCAGCGAGGCAGAATTAAAGTTTTCTCTTTGCTTTGCACTCCCCTCATGTTTGCATGTTCATCTTTCTGGCTATTAGAAATTGTTCTTCTAGGGGAAGGAAATGTTTTATGTTTATACTTTCTCTAAGGTACAGTTTACATTTACAGTTTTAATTCAGACTGCTTTGATTGGAACCACGTTGTGATTGTAACATTACACTTCTGATAGCCCACGTTGCTGGTAAAAATGAGAAGGTTTTGCTTGAGGAGAGCAAAAAACCTTCCGTGGACCGCATATCCTATGTTTTCTGGTCTGGGATGTGGTGATAGTTTCCCATTTTTGTCTCTAATACCATATTAGAGTGTGGTAACATCAGCATTTTTAACTGGTATGTGAGCATAACTAATGATGATTTAGGACCTGGACATCAAAACTATGAACTTTCCTGTAGCAATTTTAGGTAAAGCTCTTACTGAGCAGGCCTTTTTATTATACCATGTCAAATTGCCAACTCATTGCTTAATTCAAATTAATATATAAAAAACCCACCCATAAATCCCTTCCATTTGAATAAGCTTCATGGTGCTTTGAAACTCTGACTCCAGTCTGATAAAGACGATCTGTGGCAGGACTCTAGATCAAGGCAACTCTGCAAAGCAGTTACTAACTCAAGGATATTTATCGTCTTTTCTGCTTGAAAACTTAACAATACCGTGTTTAACTTGCTTTATTTTGGTTGGCATTATCTTTTCTTCCGAATGAGTTATGAGTCTCTTTAGAACTCCAAGTAAGTGGAGCTTTGAACAGCAATTGAGGGTGGTGTGCCCAGGAGTCCCCCGTAAAAGTGTGGTGATGGCTTTTTTTCCAATTTCCAGTGCTTTGGAGCTATAAAAACCTTCTTGGGTGGTTGAAGTCTCTCGACCGTTGGCATCATTTCTCAAAACACTTCAATGGGTTGCTGGAACCCTTTACTAGCCACAGGTAAAGCAACTTAATATGTACTAAGGCACCCTGGCAGGCCAGGGCAAAGAATAAGGTGGAGTTTTCTGGTTGCACAATATGTCAGATTTACTTCGTTGGAGCAGGCCCTCAGTAGCTCATTTTATTTCCTTAAAAATTTACTTTAGTGTGTTGGTTTGGAGTTGTAAAGTGTTGATTGAGGTGGGCTATCCTCCCCCTCTACTCTGTCCTGGTGAGGCCCCATCTGGAGCACTGGGTCCAGTTCTGGGCTCCCCAGTTCAAGAAGGACGGGGAACTGCTGGAGAGGGGACAGCAGAGGGCTACAAAGATGATGAGGGGCCTGGAGCATCTCTCTTAACGAGGAGAGGCTGAGGGACTTAGGTCATTTGAGTCTGGAGAAGAGAAGACTGAGGGAGGATCTGATCAATGCTTACAAATACTTCCAAGGGTGGGTGTCAGGAGGATGGGGCCAGTCTTTTTTCAGTGGTGCCCAGTGACAGGACAGGAGGCAGCAGGCACAAACTAGAACATAGGAAGTTTGATCTAAACATGAGGAGGAACTTCTTTCCTGTGAGGGTGGCAGAGCCCTGGCAGAGGCTACCCAGAGAGGTGGTGCCGTCTCCTTCTCTGGAGATGTTCCAAACCCACCTGGAAATGTTCCTGTGCGACTTGCTCTGGGTGACCCTGCTCTGGCAGGGGGTTGGACTGGATGATCTCCAGAGGTCCCTTCCAACCCCAGATCATTCTGTGATTCCGTGTTATTCATGAAAACATATTGTTCTTTTTTTTTTTTTTTTCCCCTTGGCCTCTCATATTTTGATGTGGCCATTAGAAGTGCTCTGGTTAGACAATCAGTTTAGAGCAACAGTCATAGCTCAGAGTAGCATGGCTGGAGAAGAGTGGTCCATGGTGTATAAAAATTATGCAGAACAGAGAAGAAAATATAGTACAAACCAGAAAAACCTATGCTTGCATGTTAATGGCTCTCTGAAGGTTTTACAATACTATATATAAGGAACATTGTTTTGTTGTTTATTTTTTTTTCTTATAGGTTTACTTTAAGTAATGCATAAAAGGTCTGTAAAAGAGTGTGTATTTATTGATGTTTTATCAAATTATTTCAGTTCTAGGCTGAATGCATTCATAGGAGAGGATGTAAAAAGAGCCTCTCTAACTCTTCTGGGCTTCTGTGCCCTTCCAGGGTGCCGTGAATTTTATACTGTTGCTGTTGGCTGCATTAAGATCTTTAATACAGAAGAGAAAATGGAGGCTGCAGTTTTACTGCCTAAAAAAACCCCTAGTCTGGCAGCTTGTGCTGCGTCCTCAAGAAGGGAAGTGTCTGCTCTCCCTGGGGACACACACAGCTTCTCAGTGCCCAAGTGTCACCTTGGATTAAGGTCTGAAATCTGGACATAGGATTGTAGGATAAATTGTGACAGGGCTGGGTTTCCGTGTGATAGACAGACACAGAGGAAGAATTTTTGGAATAGTCTTTTTTTGTCCAATAGTCCTTTTGAGTGGAGCAACAGGATGAGGGGGAATGGATTTAAACTGAAAGAGGGGAGCTTGAGATGAGATCTCAGGAAGAAATTCTTTGCTGTGAGGGTGGTGAGAGCCTGGCCCAGGTTGCCCAGAGAAGCTGTGGCTGCCCCATCCCTGGAGGGGTTCAAGACCAGGCGGGATGGGGCTTGGAGCAACGTGGTCTGGTGGGAGGTGTCCCTGCCCAGGGCAGGGGGTTGGACCTGGATGATCTTTAAGGTCCCTTCCAACTCAAACTATTCTATGATAGAATCATAGAATCACGCAGGTTGGAGGGGCCCTCTAAGATCACCTGGTCCAACCATAGCGGGTAGATGTTCCTTGCCCTAATGTGAGGATGTAGCAGTTAAAAAGCTACAATTAAAAAGCTACAAAATCGATTGAAACAGAATTCCTGAGGAGCAGATGTAAACCCAGATTTAGTTCCTGAGAAAAAGATAATTGCAAACTTCAGTCAGTTACGTGAGAAGAATAACAACACTGGGAGAGAGCCCTACGTGTCCCTGTGTTCTATGGCCTCATCTGGGACGGTGCTGGAGAAAGGTCTGTTAAATACCGTGACACCAATGTAAGGGAATGACCATGAGCTGCTCTCCTAGTTGTCAATGCGATGCATAAGCCATACGTAGGCAGTGATGGGGATGCTTTGTGCAGTTGTGCTGCGGTCGCTCTCACAGGGGGTTTTGAAAGGCAGCTTTATGGAAAGAGCAACAGCAGTGGGGGCATCCATCTACCTCCCGCTGGAAATGTTTGTTGCTGTTACAGAATCGCAGAATTGCCCAGGTTGGAAGGGACCTTTTAAGATCATCTAGTCCAACCATCAACCTAACTTCATAAAAAGCATCACTAAACCATGTCACCAAGCTCTATGTCAACCCATCTTCTAAATACCTCCAGGGATGGTGCCTCAAACACTTCCCTGGGCAGCCCATTCCAAGACTTAATAAACCTTTCATTGACTTAGAAATCCATGCTGAACAGAGAACAACTAAGCAGGGAAAAAAAAAAACAAACAACAAATGTTGAAGGCACACAGAGCGCAAATCGTTCTGCTGATTTCATGAGGACCAAAAATCGATGAGGATTCATGCTGGACGTGACGAGGGAGGAAGCTCTGCTTCCACCAGACCGAAGCCTGAAGCGGTCATTTTATAAAACACCTTTCAAAATTTAAAGAAGTTTCCTACCAAGAGCCAAAACCATATCTTATTAATCTATATATGGAAGTTTCTGACTCTGGAAAAGTTGATCTGTGTAGCTGGAATTGTTCCTAAGATCCATTGGCTTGGAAATTCTATTTTGCTCCGTGTCATCACTGAATAAGTGCCTTTTGTCCGTGTTATGGCAAGTGGAGTTTTGATCACCCGACTGCCTTCTGCTGAAGCACCGAGCATAAACAAGTGACGGGCAGCGCAGTGACTTTGACGTCTGAGAAGTGTAAGTATCCTCTTGGATGGGAGTCAGAAGTGGGGGCAGAAGAGTTTCGCTCTCTCCCATCATTCAGTGGAAAAGTACCATTTCTACTGCACATTTTAAAGAAAATGCTCTCCTACATCTGAGCTCATGCAGGTTAGGAAGGAATGGAAATAAAACGTGGCTTTCTACTCAAGGTAAAATCAAAAAAACCACCTGACACTCTGGGAGGGAGGTGGTAGGAAATGCAGTGGATATTGGAGATATATCTGGAGTGTATATCTATCTATATGTGTATATATATAGGAGGTATGTCTGGAGATACACCTTCTCCCTCCCCACGTGTCTCTGGCACCATCCACTCAGCTCTACATCACCCAGGGTGAAAACGTCGGCCCAGGCGATGAAGTCAGTGGAATTAAGATTTCATTCCGAATACCTCTTTTTTCAGTCTTCTTTTACAAGTCAGTGCATGAGAGGGATGGTTGGCCCTAACTGTCACCTGCTTTTTTTTCTTTAACTGATTGCACATGTGTAGAATTGGAAAGCTCAAAACTGTAGTTTTGCAGCAAAAAAACTGCAGTGCTCTGCAGTTTCTTCTTTCTTTCTACCTTCTTTTGTTCAACCAACAGCATTAGTTGTGCTGCGCATCGATGAATAACCTTGCAATAAGTAAATCCCTGAAAAGTGCAGTCTTTGAGCAAAGAAAATGCCAAGAATGTACTCTAATATTACAGTGTTATGAATAATATTAGTGATGTATTATTAAAAAAATGAATGTCACCAGGTCTTCGAGAAAGGGACTGTCTCATGTTTTTGCTCTCTCTAGTTTTGTTGATTTCGGCAATATTATATCAGAATCTCATATGGCTTTTTACTTTATATTGCATGAATAACCAGAGCTTATTCTATTTTAGGAGGGATAAATGAAGCTATTTAGCAGCCAGCTGTTAGAGCAAACTTGTAACTTGGACATGCTTATTTTAAGCTGTATTAGTCAAAACCTTGTGCATTTTTTGAGAGGACTTGACTTTCCTCAACTCAATGATTCAGTTCAAACTTGCACCCGTGCCACATCAAAAGGCAAAAGCAGCTGTAAAGAAGGAATCATAATTTTCTATTAGTCCTTCAGAAATGAATGTTAACTATTAGATGTGTGTCTTGCCTTGCTGGAAGTTGTGCGGTGTATTTATGGACACCCCACAATGAAAATAGGCCATGGTTACAGTGGGTCTCTCATGGAGAAACAGAAAATGTCTTATTATTTATTTTTTTTTTTTAGAACTTTGATCTTAAAAGCCATTTGTGAGACTATGCAGTTTTCCTTTCTTCAGTCCTTCTTATACATAGCTTTCTCTTCTGTTTTTTTTTTCTTTATATGGTACATGTAGTTAGACTAAGAAGTCTGTATTTTGTTACCTGAATATATGATCTGACTTTAAAAAATCTGTCCCGAAGTTTACTGAAACATTCCTGCTGGCTTCTTTCTGTTAGAACTTATCATTCATGAAAACCAGTATGAAAAGATTCTAAGTATCTCCTAGTTCTTCCATTTAAAGTTGATACTTCATAAATCATCTGCCTAAGAAACAAGAGGAAAAGGAAATAATCCCAGTGATGCTTTTTCGTAGGAAATTGCTGAAAGAAAAAGGGGAGAAGCATCACGATTTAATGCCAGGGATGTTGGTAACTGGTATTGATCAGTCTGTATTGAAGTTTTCTGTTCAAGGGTAATTGAACCTCTGAGATTGACAGGTTGTTAGTTAAATTTGCAGAGCCAGCGTTTCCAAACTCTGTAAAGAAGCTTTTCTAGACTCGCTGGAACTTTTAGCAAGGTACCTTTTGAGAGAGATCAGGTTTTCACACAAAGGTTTTGAGCTTGTAACTGTGTGATAGAAAAGGAGTTAGGTTTTGTGTGCGTGTATGCCCATTTATTTACTGGTTTGAGAACATCTTTTAAATTTAGAGTGCTTTAAAAATAAGGAAACAAGAAATCATATTTTTAAAATGTTCTTTTAATATGGACTGTAGTTTTGGGAGTATTTTGTTTCTTCTGAGAGAGCAGCACATTCATGGTTAAGAGTGGTGTGTTTCATGGTTTACAAATTAAGTGATCAAATTTGGTTTCTCAGGGACAGAGATTGATACTTGGCTTATACAAGTATTGCTAACGGGTACAGAAATCTATTATGCTTATATGGCGAGAATTTCTTTTGAAATAAGAATAAAATTAACATTTGGAATAAAAATAACTTTTAATTTCCTTCTCTCTGATTTATTTCCTCATCTATGGGCTGAACTTGCCCCAGAGCAAGCATTAATAATGTGAAAAAGGATAGCCAAGAGTTATTACAAACTGTGTTTCAGGCATCTTTTTTTCAGGCATGAAAAATTCCATTTTCATACATTGGGGATGTGCACTTTTTAGTGACTTAACTTGTAGAAAGTCGTCTGACTTGTGTGATTAGGTGAGTATGTAATTTGGGCCTCCTGTGGTTAAAAATACTGCATTTCCAGGAATTGATTTAGTTAAAAGATGCAGACGTAATAATCTGCCATGCACATAACATTGTTGGAGTGGAATATCCACTATGGTAAAATAATGTGTTTTTTTTCTGTTAAACTGATCATGTATTTTGCACGTAATATGTGCAAACAGTCTAATAAAAAGTAAGTAGAAATAATTGAAGCTCCACTCTGATCCCATGGTGAGGTTATTACTCATTATTGGTGCTTCTGAATACCACAGCTAAATACACTCTAGATGGCATAATAAAATTAGCTGCTGGTAATTCCGAGGAAAATACAACATATTAGTTTTAAAGTGTAATACAGAATTATAGTGATACATTCTGGAATTGTTCTATGAAAACCTCATATTGCAAAAGTGAATTTCTGAGTTGTGGGAATTGAATTAAAGAAGAAAGAAACATCTGCTATCGAAACTTGTGTTCCAGTGCTAGTAACTGGAATGATCAGAATAAAATGTACTTCTAAGCATAAAACATGTATTGCAAAAGAAAATCTCTTCACTAATATGACTGCAGCCCAGTAGTTAAATAAAATTGAAGAATATCTTAAATAAGACAGTTCTACAGATCTGTCTTAAAGATCATCCAGTCCCACTCCCTGCCCTGGGCAGGGACACCTCCCACCAGAACAGGTTGCTCCAAGCCCCATCCAGCCTGGCCTTGAACCCCTCCAGGGATGGGGCAGCCACAGCTTCTCTGGGCAACCTGGGCCAGGCTCTCACCACCCTCACAGCAAAGAATTTCTCCATAATATCTAATCAAAATCTCCCCTCTTTCAGTTAAAACTGTTCCCCCTCGTCCTATGGCTCCCCTCCCTGATCCAGAGTCCCTCCCCATCTCTCATGGAGCCCCTTTAGGGACTGGAAGGGGCTCTGAGGTCTCCCTGGAGCCTTCTCTTCTCCAGGCTGAACCCCAGCTCTTTCAGCCTGTCCTCACAGCAGAGGGCTCCAACCCTCTAAGGATCATCTTGGCCTCTTCTGAACCTGTTCTAACAGGTCCATGTCCTTTTTGTGCTGGAGCTGCATCTCTCTAGGAGATGATTAACAGATCTCCAGGGTATTTTCACAGCCTTGGCTGCTCTTCCTACCAATTCGCCAGCCTTGGGGATGGGCATGGGAGGCAAATAATGGCTCTTTATTAACAGAGAGATAAATCATCTTGTACTCTGTGCTTATGGGCTTTAAATTGTCATATACTTAAATTCAAAGGTGTTATGCTAGCAGAAGGCACGAACATTTGCTACCTCTGTCGTGCGATGCCTGGGACTGTGCCTACCATAGCAAAGAGTGTTAATTAGGGAAAGCAGGGCAACGAGGGCTCAGAACCGTCTCAGTTCTCACAGTAAATCCACATCTGTTATTTTAGGAAGATTTCATATCATAAAAGCCTTTTGCAAAAGGTTGTCCAGTTCTCTCATAACCCCACAATCCTGATGTCAGTGACTACGCAAGCAGGCTTTCGAGTTTACTTTGCACTTCCCCATATACAATGCAAACAGATAGCTAATGACTGGGTAAATACAATGGGAATGTACTTTGTGCACTGTGTGCTCTGAGCTCGAGTGTTTTGGTCTCTATTTTGTTTGCCTATTTTTATATTCTTTCCCAAGCACATTTTGTCATGATGGAATATTACAGAGTTCCGAGTACAGTGCAGAGGGATAACACAAGGAATGTATTGTGCTCACTCTTTTTAAATCTGAAATCCTTGCCCATGCCAATTATTTTTGGCTTTTATTCTTTTGAACTAATATAGTATGAACAGAGGTTATGTGTTATGATTCTTTAGCACAAGGGTGTTCATTCAAAGCAAAAAAAAAAAAATCAGACACAAATGTATCTGTCAGAATTTGGCATTATCCATTTTCTTTGCCTACCTTTTAAACTTATTTTTTAAATGAAAATCCCTGAGAAGATTGAATATGTGAAAGAAATGACAGTGAGAGCTGAGAAGAAAGTCATTACCTGAAAACTACTACCGTTTGTGGTATTAACCCACAAGGATTACATTTGAGTCATGTAAGGTATACGATTTAAAATACCACGAAAGCAAGCTGTTGAAAGCAAAGTCTTTAAAACGGGGCTGATCTCGGACCTGACACACCCCAGTTTGACATTCCCTGCCTTTGCTGGAGGTCCCTGTGTCTCCCTGACCTGCCTCTCGTTGCCCAGCAGGTTTCCCAGCTTCTTTTCCAGAGAGCAGCTTCCCAGCTTGCTCTTTTCCAGCTTGCGCTGGTGCTCGGGGAGCTTAGAGCCTGGGTGCAGGACTTGTTGGTGCTTCACAAGGTGCTTGTCAATCCATTCCCTCATCAAGATTGATGACAAAGGTGTTGATGAATGTTGTGATCCCTGAGGAACGTGTCTAGTAACCAGCTGCCAATTGGATTTTCTGCTGATCACCAGCCTTTGGTTGGACTGATCCAACCAATTTTCCACCCATGCTCACTTTCAACCTGGGTTTCACCAGTTTGGCTAAAGGAAGGCTATGGGAGGCTGTTGATGACCTCACTGAAGTCCTAGTAAAACAGTGTCTGCTCTTCTCCCCTTGTCCATTAAATGAAAGATCTCATCTTAGAAGGCAGGCAGGTTGATCAGGAAAGATTTGCCTTTCTTAAATTTATGGTGGCTGTTCCCAAGCAACTTGTGGTCCTTTGGTGTTCTTGGACACGGCATTGAGGATGGCTTGCTTCATCTTTCTAGGAGCTTGAGGTTAGGCTGACTGGATGACAGCTGCAGAATCATGTTTCTATAGATCCTTCTTCTTGTCCTGCCTAAAAACGTGAATTAGTTGTGTTGCTATGCAGATCACTTATAGAATCATAGAATGGTTTAGGTTGGAAGGGACCTTAAAGACCATCCAGTCCCAACCCCCTGCCCTGGGCAGGGACACCTCCCACCAGACCAGGTTGCTCCAAGCCCCATCCAGCCTGGCCTTGAACCCCTCCAGGGATGGGGCAGCCACAGCTTCTCTGGGCAACCTGGGCCAGGCTCTCACCACCCTCACA
>JAHREE010000077.1:3657334-3675026 GCA_033628505.1 Tringa tobata | reverse complement strand
TGGGGTTATGCTGTACTCAGTCTCAAAGGGTAGAAGTGAAAGGAGAGAAAATGTATCTGAAAATAACAGTTGTAACACTGTACATTGCTATCCATTGAGTCAGCAAATTGTTCCTATTTACTCAGAATGCTTTGGATAAGCAATTTATCTTCAGGATGTATTGAGAATGCTTCAGGTGAGCAAGGAACCTGGCAAGTAATACAGAGGAAGCAACTCAATGTTATTCAAAACTGAATAATCAATGTTGCATTTCCAAGACCATTTTAACAACTTTTCTTCAGAGGAACGCTCCTTCGTTAAAGCGAAATTTCCTTTGAGGCAAAATCCTCTAATCTTTATGTATTCAATCACTGTCTAATTCAGAATACTAAAAAAAGGATTTTCATGTAAATAAGCTTGACAGGATTACGTGATTAAATGTGGATGTTATCATCTTTGCAGAAGTTATAAAGAATCTCCTACAACTATTTATATGATAGAAGTTCTCTGACTTAGCTTTGAGTAGGAAGATTTGAACTTCTCCCATTTTCATATGGAGTTTTTTGCTACTAGAGGGTTTAGCAGTGCGGTGTTGCTAGTGTGGGTCAGTGTAGTCTGTCAGACATCCTTCCTTATCAGTTTATATATTTGCGTATATTTGTTAGTCGTAGGAGGTTTATAAATATTGTCCATCTGGATTCTGTTCTTAGGAAATGGTAATTTCCATTAGTAGCCTCATTTGAGAAGCCAATGGGTTAACCTAAAAGGTGCTGAAAAGAATTTATAGGAGCAGCTTCAGAAGTTTTCACGTCACCTAATGAATGGCATTTTGTTTTTCTTTATAATGTGTTTGATTACCTGCAGTCTTCGTTCATCTTTAAAGCTGGGTATTATACCGACTTTGGATTCTAGCACTAGTCAAGAAACTTGGAAGATCTGAAGACCTTTCGCTATCTGTGTACTGACAACATATGTTGGCCTGTATTTTTTGTCCATAAAGGTGTTACCACCTTTGGGAGTTGATAAAGACTGAAAAGAGAGGGAATTTTGGACAGATTTTTAAAGTAACATTTTCTCTTCTGCTGTTATCGATGGACACCCTCACTAAATACTACAGGTTTTGTATTGGTCCAGTTTGGTATTAAATAGTTTCCACAATAATCCTCTTTAACTGTGAGCATTTGTCTCATTTCCACAAGTACCTGTGTAAATGAGGTGCCATGAATTTGGATTTTTCTACAGAATTACTCAGGTAGGATAAATTTAAAAATTACATCTCTAATCCATTCGCTCCAGGGCTCCTTCCTGGTCAACAGGAGTAACAGGTCTTCAGAGGGTGGCACATTTCGTTTTAGACTAAATCTCTCCCTGGAAAGATTTGAAACTGAGAATTAAAGATCCTGTTGAACGTCTCCTAAAATATCTATTTCCCTTATAAGAACATATATAGCACTGGACATCTGGCCTCTCGTCTGTCAATGCAGATATCTGGGAATTGAGATTATCCACCTTAAAGCTGCTCAGCTCCTTTGCAGCATTCGCAGTCTGGCTGCAAGGGAGATGGCAATTGTCTGGCAAACTGCAAATCTAAACCACATAGCTTTTATGCATTTTTTTTTTTTTTAAAGAATAGCGTTAAAGTTTTCGTTTGCTTTTGTTTTTAGTGTGAAATATTTTGAGGTTTTTCAGTTAAGTCTTTTAACTTCCTAAAAATACTTACTTTTTACATTTTTAAGCAGTTTATAGCTTTATTCTCCCGTTGTTCAGATTTATTAGTTGTCCATTACCATAGTAATATTCTGCGGTTTAGTTAATTAAAACCATTTACCCCCTCTGAAATGACCTATAGCAGAGGAAAATCCCAAAATATAGGGGAAAAAAACCCCTGCCTTAATAGTTTTGTTTCTGTTCTTGGAGAAGCCGACAAACTTAATCTGACATGTAGCAGCGCAGAGAAGAATTTAAACACTGGTTAGAGCTGAGAAAATCAGATATGTATTTCATATTCCCATTTTGGGGGGGGAAAATGAGAAAGAAGTCTTGAAAATAGCTGTTTTAAGATGCAAACAGTAATCATTTGGAGAAATTACATCAAATAAGTAAAAAAAACCAACTTTAAAAAATGTTTGGCTGTTGGAAACCATTGTGTGCAATAAGAAAACTGCAAAGCAGCAACTTGAGTTTCCGCAGGCTTTGGTCATCGCACTACGGCGAACCTCAGCCACTGCTCTGTCTGGTCAGAGGGTCTTCTAGGCTGAAGTTGTTTATTAACCACTAAAAGTGAAGCTTTTCTTTCCCTATATCATTTGTGGTGACCACTAGAATAAGTAGACATATCTTGAAAAATTATACACTCCCCAGAGAAAGCTCCTTAAACCTCTACTTTTTATGAGCATACAGAATAATATTGATTTTATGATGGATAGGAAACTATGCAGCCAACAAACCCCCTAATTTCTGGTGTTTCCCTGAATTCATAACAGATACAAACCCTGAAAATAATGTGTTACATGTGAGCTTTATTTCTGTGGCTTTTTCTTAGTTTTTTTTTTTTTTTTAACCAACTGCAAAAGAAGACATTTGAGAGCATGTTTCTTGTCTTGATCAAGACAAAGTACAACATCAAACACTTACAGCTGAGTCTTCAGTGATAGCAACCCACGCCTGCAACGTCTGCAGGATTCTTTCTGGGAGTTGTTAGCAGAATTGGTTGACTGTCTTTCTACAGGCTGACACGTGAAGAATTAATGTAGCCGCCAAATACAGTGTGAAAAGCTGTGAAAACCAGCTGGGGTTTTCCATTTTCTTTTTTGTTTTAAACGCTGATTTTCCATCTTCGTAGCTCTGAATTCCTTCCTAAAGCATAAAGTACTCGTTTTCATCAGTTGTTGTATTCTGATAAAATTTTTGTCAGGCTGATGTTTTGTGAAACTTAGGTTGTTCCTGAATTTGCTGTTGTAAGAGGCTACTACTCAGGTTTTTTTAAGACTTGGTTAGATCTTAACCCTCTCTTTAGTTTCTTAGTTACAAAAAATAGAAGCTGTGAGTCATAAAGTTGATCTCTTGTTAATACAGTAAAAATTGGAATCTTGTAATGAACCTGGGTGATGTTGAAGGTCTTGGTGCCAGAAATAGACTACAGTCTGATGGGGTAAAATACAAGGTTACATAGCTAGGAACTAATACATTCATTTTTTTTACATAAGCTTATAGCTTATTAGTTGGGTGAAAGAGGAAGAACTAGTTTATCATTTCCCTTCTGCTCAGTTGTGTTCCACCAACATTGGACAACAGAGAAGCTGTGGCTGCCCCATCCCTGGAGGGGTTCAAGGCCAGGCTGGATGGGGCTTGGAGCAACCTGGTCTGGTGGGAGGTGTCCCTACCCAGGGCAGGGGTTTGGAACTGGATGATCTTTAAGGTCCCTTCCGACCAAAACCATTCTATGATTCTATGAACGTCGTGCAGTTGGATAAAGATAAGTGTGTTTGGAGGGGCCCTTACTGTAAAAATAGTAAACACTTACTTTGTTGTAGAAGATATCAGTGTGGAATATCGTATATAAGTGTGGTCAAGTAGTTTTAAGAAAAAAGTGTTGAAACCAGACAATGTGAGAGGGGAGCTGCTGGGCAATCAGAAGCTGTGGAGAACCTGCTGTGGGAAAATAGCTTAACAGTGCCGGGTCCTCCCTGCCATCAAAGGGAAGGCTCCAGGGATGTAAGTCCTGCTCATAAATGCACTGGGGAAATGAGCAAGGGTAATCAGTAGAAAAGGACCTACTTTACTAAAGTTATGCTGGGGAAAAACAATTTATGAATGAATTTGAAATGAATGGCTTAAAATTAGAAAAAGGGTTTTAAGATCACCTGTCGTACAGAAGGAGTGGGGATAAAAACCCCCTGTAGCTGCAGTATCACCACAATACAGTACAATACAGGCAAATTTGATCAATTTATGGTTGAAACTGTGGCCTTTTGTGATAGCAGAGACCGTGCTTTGATTCTGAGACCCCCTCAAGTCTTGTGTCCTTATGCTTTTCACAGGTTTGGGAAAGAAAAGCTTTAGCTAGAGTTTTTGGGAAAGGTGAACTTTAGCTGGGCATGGCCAGGGGGGGTCTCATTTATCGAGAGGAAATCATTCCCCTGGGCTGGTGGGAGCAGGAATTTCCCTACTGGATAACCCTCCTTTAAAAATGTGCTTTGGGTTTGTGGTTGCGCAACTGGGAGAGCGCATCAGTTGTCAGAGCACCCAGTCCCTGACTTCTGCCATGGGTTTGGCCACCAGCAAAGGAAACGGACCTAAATAAAACCTCAGCCTTCCACAGAATCCTGCTTTTTGGTTTCTCTCCTTAGGCTTTCTCATGTATATCACATATTGCAGTCTCTGTGATTGCAAGTGGCTAGAGTTTATGCTACTGCCCAAGTCCAGCACTGGATACAGCGTGAAAAAGGAAGCCTAATGGGCTTCAAAAGTACGTTAAATATTGAAAAAAATCAATTGACATAGAGACCTTTAATTCTTAAATGATCCTGCTTTAATATAATGGCTGTGGATTTTTTTTCTGGGGGGGAGGGAGGTTAAGATTGCTTTTACAAATTAGCTTCACAGAATCAGACCTTGTAAATAGTAAAATAGTCTCCATTCGTACCGTAGTTCTATTTTATATTTGTGATGTTGAATGCCATTTGCAAGTGATCTCCGCTCCCGTAGGATGCAGCTTGTGTTTATAGATTAATCTCAGAAAAAATTTCACTTACTGAATAAACGGAGAGGGAACTTAATGAGAACACACTTAACATGAGGGAAACATTTTGATTTTTCCTGTTTAGCAGTCATAGAGGGGAAAAAGAAAATCTCAGCTTGAACTGGGTTGCAGTTTCCCTTTTGTAATATTATCAATAAGATATTTTAACATTTCATTCATGGCAACTGTACTTTGCTCACTATGTGTAACTGAAAACAAAAAAAATTATGCCAGGAGCTTCACACTAAGGCAGCTGTGCAGGTATTTTACTTTTTACTCTATTTCTTCATTAAGAACTTTGCTATACAATTGCTAGTTGGTGGAAGAGATAGATTAGGTTACATAAAATATTTATAGCTTTGGCTGCAAAGAGTGAAAATTAAAATTTCATAACTGATTTAGTGTCAAAGTAAAGTTCACATAATAACTTTAAGTATGAAATTCATTTAAACAGTCAGTTCTAAAACATAGACCAAGTTAAACAGTTGGACTTAATCCAATGAAAACTTCATCAAGACTCCTAGAACATACAGTTAACTTCGATTATTATTTGTCTCTATTGTATAAAAAGAATTAATTCTATTATCTGCATGTCTGTTCTTGAATGTTGCCGGATATTTCAGGGGTCCCATTGCAGTTCGTTGAGACTTCAAAATCAGGTCAATAATTTTGAACCGTTAATTTTGGCATAAAGGTCAACTAAAATTTCATAGCCTCTGAAATATATTATTCCTGACCTTCACTTTTAAAGAATTTTTTAAATTAAGAGATGTAATGCTGTTTTAATAATTTCATTGAACATTTTAAAATGAAAGTGTTAATGTGCACCATATTTCTTTGTCTTTTGTAACAGAGTTGGATAAACTTCTTAGCTGGAAAAATTAATAAACTATTATTTTTTTTCTTTTCTTAGAGATTTTGGTTTATTTTGGGTTTGTTTTTTGGTTTTGTGTTTTGTTGACTGGACCAAGGAGAGTAATACCAATTTTTCTCTACAGTGGAATAACTGTAAGCTGTTTATGTGAAGAGTAATTTAGGTAATGTAGTGAAAAATGATCAAAACTATAAAAAAAGAATAATACATCTTTCTAGGAAAGAAGAAAAGCTAATTATTATAAGAAAGTTGGGCATAACTTGGTATAAAAAATTGATGTTTCTATGATAAAATAATTCTTCCATGCTTTTTGAGTCAGCCTGTACCCAAAAGCTCAGTCTCCAGTAAGGTTCATTCAGTATTTCTGAGTATTTTCCTGCATAAACCTTTATACTTCCTGTAAAACCTCATTGCATTTCTCTCCATTCAGTTTTTCACACTTTTTCTGTAGAATATACGGTCTCTATACTTACCAGTAAGCTTTGCTAACAGTTAACTTTTGCCATTGTATGAGAAGATATTTAATACCCGAGTTGAAGCTTTGTACTAGAGTACTTCTACCCGTGAGTTTGAATCACATAGCAGCTTCCTATAAATTAAACGTGTAAATTAAATGGCAGCTTGGTTTAAAGAATACACTATGAAATTCCTTATACACCTGTATATATATCCTAGGGGGGATGAGATATTTATACTCTCCTGTCCCCAGTTGCCCGGCTGGGCTGGGGGGTGGCACGTTTGACAGTCGGTCGGAGCGACAGCATCCTTCTCGCTCTGCTGTCCAAAATGCAAAGGCTTTGGTCTAAAATGGGAAATAGGCTGGTTTAAATTGTTTAATAACGGCGGTTGAAATAGCATTTCCTTTGGATTTCATTAGTGTGTGTTGAGTGAAGCGCTTCTGTGAGGATTTTGCTGTGCCAGACACGTCCATTGACAGGGCTGTCTTCGCAGGGATCTCTCAGCCGCCCAAACAGCTGTAAAAATAAAAATACCACTCACTGGCTATTAAATCTCGTAGCAGTAAATCCTTCCAGTCGCTCCTGACGTGCCGAGTTTAACCCAGAGATGGCTGTGCAAAATGCTTATTTAACTAATTAGAACGGTAGGTGATAAGTGATGATCTAAAAGTATAAAATCTGATTGTTTTGGTAGGATATTTCTGGCTTTGTGATTAAAAGGTGGAGGGTGTCATTAGGAGGAGGATGAGCCTCACTTTAAAAGCCTAACAAAAGTTTATTATACCGCTCATTCAAGCGGAAAAATGACTTGGGATCTGCAAATATTTTCACATCAGAATAATTTAATGCAGGCACTTTAGCTCCCTTGATTTCACTCCGATTATTCACCTCTGTTAACGTGTGTGTTACGGTTTGCAGGATCATTGACTGAACAGAGGAGTTAATAATGCCAAGTAACTGCATAAAACAAGTATCTTCTGATATTGTGGGCCTGGTGTATAACTGTCTGCAGGGCTTAGGGCATGTTTTCAGAAGATTTATGTTCGTATTCATAATTGTCACTTCAAGAAAGCGCTCAGTAAACTATAGAATAACATAATTTCTACTGAACACACTGTAAGGTTGTTTGCTGCTCTGCAGAATAAATAATTTCTGTTTGAAGAATTTTGTCTTATTTTGGGTATATAATGTATAGCGTATGTAAGTTGTAGGTAAGACTGTAGGTGTTTTCAGATGCACTGTAGCAATAATGGCCTAAGAAAAAATAGTATTTTTCTAGTACTTGCAGCAAAAAGATGGGAAGTGATCATCGAGTGGATTCTAATTAAATATGATAAACGCCTCCTTGCTGAAGAGCGTTGTTACAGTTAATTTAAGGCAGTAGAATATTCTACCAACCTGGGAGTCCTCTTACAGCTTCTTGAGTGTATCCATCTTGTGCCCTTTATTTTGTGGAGAAGAATCACACTGGCTGCTGCTCCTCAGGCCCTGAAAAAGGCCAATTATAAAATTTACCGGGAAGAACTTAATTTCTGTCAGTGTGTCATTCTGAACTGAATCTATTTCAATTCCAGTCCCAGGTTGGATTTAAACTGTGGAAAACTTTCATGGCAAGTCTTAGCCTTTTTGCATAAAACATAGGATGGGAAGAAACGAAAATTGCTTTTTATTCATTTGCCTCCTCTTGTGGGAAGGGTAAAGTGAAGGGGGTTGTGTTTGTTCTGTGGGGTGTTTTTGTTTTGTAAATACCTTGGGAATGTGGTGCTGATTTTTTTTTCCTGCAGTTCTACTGTCGAGACAACTAAACCACTGACCAAGGCTCCAATCCCAACAGCTTTGAGTCAATGCTGTTGCTGAGAACGTTTGGTGGAGTGGTTGTGTTGTAAACTTGATAAAGGGAATTTAACAAACTGTATCAGTCTTGCATTGGGTTATTAAAAACAAAATCCAGCTCATAGTGAGGAGCCTGTCCTGAATTTCTGGTCAAATCTTCTTTTAGAGTGTTTAAAGCTCCCAGAGGTACAAGTGACGGCGAAGACAATGTTACCCTCATTTGTTTTACTTGTCTAATTATGCACATTCCTTTCTGTCAAATGGAAGTAATGAGCTTAACAGAATAAATTGGTTATTTTTTAATCTAAAGAAATTGCAAGTGGTCTGGAAAAATATGCAAGATAAACGTTTTTCAGGGACTTGAATTAAAACATCTTTTCAGTGTCATTAGTTTCATCAGCTAATGACGTGCCAGGAGCAAAGCATGCAAATATGTATCTGCAACAAAAGTCGATGGAGCATCCAGAATTACAGAAAAATAACGTATGGGATGCTCTAGATACTGATTTTTCAGTTCATTTAATATTTCAGTCAACAAACTTGTGGATTCTTTGCTTCCACGTGACTGAAGGGTTTTGCCCATATTAACAAGGCTGCGCTGGTGTGTAGCCACCCCATGGTTGCTATAGTGACTTAGCATCATCTTATAGGATTGTAGTTACTGCCATGGCACCAAAAACTCTGTCCTGCCTGAATAGAGCAGTTCTGAAAATACTTAATTTAGTGCATAGAAATGTTTCTATTCTTACAGTCTGGGTTACTGCCACTTGCAGTATTTCTATTTGAAGTTGATTGCAATTTAAACATCTTTTTGCTCAAATTCCTTGAACATTTATAGGGAAACCATGTATATAGAGCATATTTCTACTATATACCAGTATATGGTATATAGTAGAAATATGCTCTATAAAAGTGTGTGTGTTGTATAGAAGGAATTTATATTAACTGTCACCTTCCTCCCCACCCAGTCCTATGTGTTTCTGATGAAGACATTTAAAGCACACATACACTCCCTTTCTTTTCTAGCAAAGATATTAATACAGAGAACTCATATATCAAACTTCTTTTTTATTTGAGTTGAGTATCATGATGCAGCATCTCATAGATAATTTAAAAAGGTTAAAGTATTAAAGTATTTAAGTACTAAACCAGGATTAAGTATTACTCTTAAAATGCTGCATTATGTTATATATATATCTGGATTCTAAAAGTGCTGTGGTCAGAAATATATTCACTGCTAATAGGTTCAAAGCTTGTGATTAAAAATAGCTGAAGTAAATTCTTATTGTAGCATGATGGATTTAAGAGGGATGTGAATTATTTAGAAATATTTTTTTTCATTTTATGTTACAATACTTTATATAGTAAATGTGACTTCATCTATAAGTACTGTTTTGTGTGATTCAGTTCTATAAAGACAGTATTTACCATTAATTGCTTTTTAATGGTAGCAAGCCAATAAATTACACAGAACAGACCTTTTTCCCCCTAAGTGCTTCTTTATTTTTTAATTGCTGAAGTATTTTGTAAGTAAAAATATTATCTGTTTGGCAATGATAAGATAAATAATTTTAGCAGTGAACTATTTCTCTCTATTGGACAAGATACTAATTATGTAAATTCAGAGAATTGGAAACAAATAAAGTGCATAAATGAAAAAATGAAACTTAGCTGTGCTGTTATAAAAGGATTGTTTTAAAGTGATCTCGAAAAGGAGAAAACTGATAGAAGTTAAAAATTTACATAGAACTGCAGAGTTCTCCGAGGAAAAATCGCATCACTATTGTAACCATCAGGAAGAGATTTATAAAAGTATTTTAAGAAGAAAATGGCTAAGCTGCTGGAAAAAAATGTTCCCTCTAAAGAAAAAATAAATATATATATCAACTTGAAAATATCTCATGGGCGTATAGTACTTATGTAGCTCATAGAAGTGACTGTTCATAAGCATGTAACATATATACGGTGTCAAAGCAAATTATATTTAGAATTTGTAGCATTTGGTGCTTGCAGCTGTCAAGGATAGTACTGTACTACAGTTGTGAGACAGATGAAAACTGCAGATGCTTGATTTTTCTGTTACTGTAAGTAAACTGTTCAAATAAGACATTTTTTTCAAAACGGAAATGAAAAAAAGGACATTTAGCTGTACTTAGTGTCAGCTTTGTTGCATGAAATCCACCTTTTATAAAATGGGGTGATCGACTACCTCTTCTTTGGAAAATCTTTATCGAAGCTTTATCTTAAAAAGTAGTTTTTGTTGAAAAGCAGACCATCGTGCTCATTATTAACCTATAGTAGGATTAATCTCATTCTTACAGTAGTAGGTAATTTACAGTTGAAAATCCATATGGGGAACCCATATATAGAAATGTAAGAGTCATCTACAAAGTGATATGGAATAAGTTTTCTTACCTCTTTGAGCCCCACACTTTAATTTATGACAACATCATGAATAGATTAGAGTAAAATTATTCACAGAAAGTGAAACTCTAATGTGATAACTCTAATGTGATTTATCTCTGAAAAGTTCTTCGAATATATATGTGGTTTTTTTAATTTTATACTCTACAGATGAGATGGCAAAATTCAGAGTTCTAATTGACAGAAACCACAATGAAATTAAAGCTTTGCAACTGGTCACAGAATTTCTGGGACTAAATTTTGTAGTTACTGTCAGCAGAAAAATAAGTGGTTTTGCATGAAAAATATTCCTACAGTCTGCCTTGTGTAATGAGCCTTAATCTTATGTTTAGTCTCTTTTTGTTATATCAGCTATAATACCAAAAGAAATATTAAGATTTCAACCAAACACTACGTATTCGTATTAGTATTTAAAGTCGACTTTTTGTTTGTCATCCTACAAAAAGTAAATTCCTGTACTAAAAAAAGGAGTTGTAAAATCAGTGCTCTCATGTAGCAACTCTGTACTCATGTATTATTCTTGTAGCTCTTAATTTTGTTGAGTACCTGTAGTGTTGCAAAATAAGAATAGCATGGGAAAGACCCCTGGGACATAAAACATTGCAGAAATAATTGATTTTTCTAAAGGAAAGTTTTCTCACCTTAGGGAGTATTCGACTATTTTATTCTACTTTTTTCTTGTTGGCCAGATGTTTAAAAGCACTTCCCCTAAACCTCAGACCACATTTCTCTGTTTTTCTATAAATTACAGGAGGATGAGCAATGTTTTCTTTCTGTAATGCCCAGTAATGGATTTGTTTTCTTATTTTATCCTTTTTGTACTATTGTGTATAAATGGCTGCAATTCTCAGTTGTACATACATGTTTATAAGAGTTTTACATGCAGAACCTTGATTTAGCAAAGAGTACCTGAACCTCTGATAAAAGTAAAATATACACTTAAAATAAAGCTAAAATAAACTTGGATAAAATTTTCCATATTAGCATACTAGAATATTAGAATCTGGGGAAATAGTGGGGGTGTACCCAGTACTAGAGGATGCATTTCAAATACAATCATGCAACATCTCATTGAGTCCTTGGATTTAGGATCTATTCTAAAAATCAAGGCATCATATTGTTTTCAAGTGGTGTCTGTGATACGTTTGACTGATTGCTATGAATTTCAAGCAGTGGGACCTGTGCTTTTAAGTAATTTTGAAAAGTCTTCCTAAATGTGTATTAAACATCAAAGCTTGAGATGAAATAATGTGACCAATTAAAATGCCTTTGTAGAATGTAATAATGTATTTTCCAGGAGACTTTGAGTGAAATTTGGGCAAATGAAGGTAATTGGCAAAGGTTGTGTTGAATAACTGAGGCCAGAATTTGACCTCTGCAGTTGGGAAACAGGGAGAATAATGTTTTATTTTTTCTCTGATTTTTTTGTTAAATTAAGACAATTGGGATATATTGGACTAACTGTAACTGTTCCCGTATAAGCTTTTTTTTGTTTGTAACAAAACAATTTTCTACTTCAGTTGAATTTTGGATGTCAGTGGATATTATACTAAATAAGTGACTTTTTCATGGGGAGCAACTTCTTGACTTTGAGGGTGGCAGAGCCCTGGCAGAGGCTGCCCAGAGAGGTGGTGGAGTCTCCTTCTCTGGAGACATTCCAAACCCACCTGGGCACGTTCCTGTGGGACCTGCGCTGGGTGGACCTGCTCTGGCAGGGGGTTGGACTGGATGATCTCCAGAGGTCCCTTCCATCCCCATATCATTCTGTGATTCTGTGATTTTGTAATTTTGCTTTACAAAGAAAAGCAAAAGAGTGCCTGAAATGGAGCTAAAAAAAATCTTTCTATTAATTCCATATATTTTTACCTTATACCTATTCAGACTCTGAAGTTTTCCAGGTGAATTAGTTCACTATTAAATGTAATGACGCTGTATGCAATCACACAACCCCTGGACCTTTTATTTCCATCTATTTTCCAGAAACAGGCTGCTTTGCAGTGCACCGAAGTGATAGCTGGAGCAAAAGGTTGTAATCTCAGTGTGTTACAAGGATGTTCTACGCTGCCAAATATCGTGATGTTTAGGACACAGAGTACATTAGAGTTAGGCTGCCATGGAAGGCAACGTGCATCCAAAACAGTTCATCAGTCTGAGAAAACACTTAGCACTTTGCTGCAGAAAAGCGTAAGCCCTGCGACTGTTTTCCTGATGGAAAAGGACTGGGAGATAATCCCTCACCTTCCTTTTTGCTGAGCCAACTGGAGGGGAAGTTGGCCAGGATGTCCCAGTTGCTGCAGTCCCTAAAAGAAAGGCCAGGAGGAGACATGTCTTTGTCTCTTCGTTTGTCTGCTCTGGAAAGCAAACACATATGGGGATATATAAGTCTTGTGAGGAGCAGCTGAGGGAGCTGGGGGTGTTCAGCCTGGAGAAAAGGAGGCTGAGGGGAGACCTTCTCGCTCTCTACAACTCCCTGAAAGGAGGGTGTAGCCAGGGGGGGTCGGTCTCTTCTCCCAAGGAACAGGAGATAGGACAAGAGGAAATGGCCTCAAGTTGCTCCAGGGGTGGTTCAGATTGGAGATTAGGAAAAATTTTTACACTGAAAGGGTTATTAAGCCTTGGAATGGGCTGCCCGGGAAAGTGGTGGAGTCACCATCCCTGGAGGTATCTAAAAGATGGATTGACATAGCGCTTAGAGACATGGTTTAGTGATGGTTTTTATCAGAGTCAGGTTGATGGTTGGACTAGATGGTCCCTAAAGGGAGAAAAGGAGCTGATAATTAGCATGGACATCAGTTTGATCTGGCAGAGTTATTTATACATCTTCTTCTTGGAGATTTTCGTGGTCCATTCCATCATTCTGGTACTTGAGAGCAGGAAGATTGGAACCCCACTGTTTATTGGGTTATTAGAGCTGGTAACATTGCACGTATTTCCACAGGTTGCTTTCAGGTTAATACGGTGTATTTGTAGTATTTTGTGCCCTACATGGTCGAGTAATAAAACTCTCACAGTCATTGCCAAATCTGATCCCCTGACAGCACACAAGTTGTGGGCTTTTGTGCAGGGCATGGATTTTTCTCAAAGGCTGGAGAGATGCAAATCCGCTTGAGTCCAAATTCATAATTTCCATAACTACCTAATATTTCTCAGACAATCTCAGGGGTCTAAGAAGTTTGAATATGATGCTCATTTATCCAGCGAATAAGACCCACTTTTAGATTATGTCATTTTTCTATATGTTTAAAAGTGGCTCAGGAAAGAAACTCTTACTCTTTTGTTCCTAAAATATTTGTTTCTTGGCAGCCCTTGTCTGGATGTATAGCAGATGTACTAAATATAACCTGTCGATGATTTAATGCGGCACACATGTAGAAAATGAAAATAACATTAATTCAAGTTGTTATTTTAATATAGACCTTTGGGCAAAAGGAAGCACTCTTCTGGTCTGGACTACTTCTGCTGTGATATAAATAGAACATTTGAGTTTCCAGGACTGTCAGTCTGGCAAAGTTCACCCGACCTCAATTTGTGATGTAAGACTCCTGAAAATAATGGCCTCGCTAACATTTACTCTCTATTTCTGTTAATAGGAGGAATGCTTTTTGAATTTAGAAGCTCCCATTTCAAGGGTATGTGGCTACGACACTCCTTTCCCTCACATCTTCGAGCCTTTCTACATCCCAGACAAATGGAAATGCTACGATGCTCTTCGAAAAATGATTAACTACTGAGCAGGTGAGAAATAATGTCTTACACTGACAGCTTGGCTGTAAGGATTCTGATGGAGGGATTGCAAGGTTTGGGGCTAAAGTACCACTCTTTTTAGTTAGTTAGTTATAACAAGAACGGCCTCTAACAGTGTTGGGCCTTCGGTCTTAAAATCAGCTGAATATTTTTAAGCAGGACCATCAAAGTCAGTGTTTAAATTAATTACCTTGCTTAATCAATCTGAAAATTAAATGTCTTGTGTACTGAGAAGCAAAAAGAAAATAAAGTGGAAGGTGAAAGGAAGAGTACTGAACAGAATATATTTTTACCTATGATGGAAGACTTACGACCATTTTTTAGGCAAACCATAGTGTTAAATTTTGTAATTTTTCACTCCTCCCGGTGGCCTGTAATGCTGCGAGGTACTAATAAAGCCCAATTTACACCCAATATAGGTAGTGAATTGCAAACATACACAGAGCATTGGAAATACATGAATTATCTGTGGTATCTTACAGTTCTGCTCAAATACAATTACAAGGCTTATATTTAATATGTATTCTAAAAAGAAATTTTCTTTAATTTGGTTTCACTTGAAGATTTCTGTTTTCCGTTCTGGCGCCCAGTTTGTGAAATAATATCTATTTCTATTAGATGTCTATTAATCATAGACATCTTTTGTCTTTGTTTCATTGTAATATAATACTGGCTAGCATTAGACTGCGCCGTGGCCAACCGGGACGTAATATTGTGCGTTGCTGTGGGGGAACTTCTGGCCTTTAATGGCCAAAATTTAACACGAAATTTGTCGGCGCCTTGTATTCTCTACTTCCTTTAATTAAGTGAATCAAGAGGCCTAGTTCTTGAGGTTGAGTCTTGATGGGTCTTGTCCATCTGAAGTAAAAAGAAAAGCAGAAAACAGCTGTCCCATTTTCCTCTGGAAGAAGAAGACCCAGTGGTGGGTGATGGGTCCGTGGGGAGTTCTAGCTGTGGACACCGAAACCAGGAGGACCAAGGTGGGCCCTAAATTCGGGGCGCCCTCTTGTGTCCATTTTGCCCATACGTTAAGCTGTGAGTTATATTTACAGATAGAAGGTTGTCAAAACCTTAATGTTTATCTCATTTATATAGGTACTTACTTTCAGGATGACTTTTTGCATTTGGTTCTCTTTCATTCCCCCAGTAGCTGACAGTGGAGCTCCTGTGTGTGACATGGGAACTCTACCAGCAAGGCAGTGTCTCCGAAAAATAGTGTAGTTCCCCTTAAAATATTTCCCCCAAATCACCCATTATTCACATACCAGAGCATTTCCTTAGCCTTAACTCTGAAGCATGTTCTGACCTGGTTTGCAGAGCACGCGGTAGATGCTGTCTTTTTCGTGACGGTTGGCCCTGCCTTTTATCTGAGTTGAACTAAGCTTATTAAATGTAATAATTACAAAGGTACCTCGTAGCCAGAACGGGTCCTCTCAGCCACCCAAATGAACTTACTGCTTTGTGGCCGAGGCGAGTACAGGGTCTCGAGCTGGATGCTGCACTCAATTATTTCTAAACTTACCCTTATCATCTTAACGTAAATCTGGTTTTATTTATTTGTGTTGACGGTGTCTCACACGCGCAGAGTTGCTCATCTCGAGATTGACAGGACGGATGGTTTTCCTGCTCAAAGGCAGCCTTTGACAGTGCATCCTGTACCCCTCACCCGGGAGACAGGCGAGACCAAAATCTGTGCCTTTCAGCAGCTTCTTAGCTATTAAAATTTATAGCGATGTTGGCTTTAAGGGAAATAGCTTCCAGGTAGGCAGCTGCGTTCCAGATCACTCTTTGTAGTTGGGGAAAAAAAAAAAAAAAAAGATAGAGAAAAGAAGCAGTGAGATTAGGATGGATATACATTTCCTGGAGAGATGCAACAGCGTCTGGCTGTTCATTTGGAGGGGATGGGGATAAAAGAAGAAACAGAAGAAAACAGCCACATATTTTCTATAACATAAAGTAAAATATCGAGGGGTTGCCGTAGCATAAAAATGTCAAATATCCAAGTGCTTTTCTGTTACCTTTTGCGGCTTTTTCTATCACATTTGTGTATTCTGTTTGCTTGTCAAATTCTGAATCTTAAAGCTGTGCCCACCAGATAACCTGAGAGTGTGTGTGTATGGAGAGACACCTGTACCATTACAAATTTAGTCCTTAAACATGCAAAGTTACCACACTGAACTTCATTATGGAACTATCTTATGGGAAGTTTACTCTTGGTGCTTAAAGACTAGGCAATGTTAGGCGATGGTGGTGTTGGGGGGGTTGATTTAAATTTATTTTGCTTTCCAACCACATATTTGAAGTTGTGTTTCGACATCCAGTACAGTTTGCTCAGAACCAGTGCTCCAGCTGGGAGAGACTTGCCAACGACATCTGTGCTTTCCCTTTCTCAACCAGCGAGTTGTGCTGGGCAGCAAGAAGGGAGATACTTTGGTTAGTAATTGTCTGTTGTGGTTATTAGGAAGGGCTTTGTCCAGGTTATCTTGAGGCACAAGAGAAATATAGTTCCTCTCCCTGTTTGGTAAATAAAATTAAAAAAATATTAAAAGAAATGAAATGTGAGAGGCCTCCAGAGGCTTGAATAGGATGCAGGATTCCTGGTTTATAATGTTTTCCTGCTGGATGGCAAAAATCATGCAAATGGCTAGAGAATCATGGCTTATTCGCAGCCGGTGAGTAGCCCAAGTGTGAGATACCAGTCTGCTGGTGCTGTGGGTCTGTTAGGATGGATGTTGTGAGTCTATGCTTCAAACTTTGCTGAGAATTCATGCAAGATCAGGAATAACAAAATTACCTTTAAAAAATCCCGTGTGAATAGGAAAGGTATGGACTATAGTTTTTTTACAAGCCCCCTCTCCGATGTAATGGTAGATTAATAGCATCTCTAGTAGAGCTTTTAAAAAACAACCCAGGACACTTTGCTTAACGTTCTAGAGCGGGATGGCAGATGCTCCATCATAAAGTTTTTGCATAAATGGTAGTAATTAGTGTTGTCTTGGTGCTAGGTGTCAGTTGGAGCATTTCTAACTCTTGCGCGTCCACCTTGGCAGCTTTAAAAATTTACTGCAGTTTTTAATACATAATAATCATTTTGTTGTAGTTTTCACACACCTTGAAAAAGGAAGGTTACCACGGGGGGCGCGGTGTGTTTAAGTTGCAGATATCACTTTCAGCCTCAAGATTTGTAATTTATTTTGTCGTCTTCTTCTGCAGGGAACTGCGGAAACTGCCTTCAAAACTCTTGACACTTTACTGGGATGCTTTGGGTTTGGAATTCACGTAGCGGACTGTTGGCTCTGAGCTCAGCTACCCTTAAATATTCTTCTTGGCTATTCTTCAGCAAGTCCAAATCTCCCTTAATTAGGAAATCAATGATGGGCAAGTGATTGCTATAGTCGGTAGTTTCAGATGTATTTAAAGATATTGCAGATGTTGTATGAATGTTACACGTGGCCATGCTTCGCTAGGTTACACCTCTGAACTTCACCCTGTAAATATTAGAGGCGGGATTTTATTCAATAAAACTTATTATGCACATGTTGTCTTTCGGTTTCATTATTATTTTGGGAAAACCCGAAGAAGTTACTTGAACATGGCTGTATTTTCAACAAAATAAACCTTAGGCAGCCAGACCAGCCC
>JAHREE010000077.1:3573608-3617433 GCA_033628505.1 Tringa tobata | reverse complement strand
GCTAATAATCTACCCCATTTTTCATTTATTTTTGTAACGTCAATTTCTGTTTTGATTTGGCTTGAATGAAATTTCTTTTTCAACTTTTTTGGTTCAGTCCCAGACTACAAACTCTATTATTTGCTGAGCTTTACGGAATGTAGTTTATAAAGAGAATCTAAGTGAGTTATAGGCCTGTTGTTCCAGAAAAAATTGTTTAGAGCCATTGCAATATTTCACTTGGATAATGTCAAAAATGCAATATAAAAAATGAAATATGTATAGGAATATAATACTAAAATTATGAGCCATAAGTTAAAATGGAATAATGGAAAAACTTTTGAAAGGCAAAATTTAGCCATAATAAAATAAATTTTGTTGACTCCTGAAAAGAACAGGAGAGTTGGTACTATTAATTTTTATTGTCTCCCATTGTAAGCTGTCAAAGGTAACACAACTCCCAAATGTTTCATAGTTGGTAAAAATACAGGTTTTGCCGGAAGAGTGAATACTTTTTTGAATGCCACTGAAAGTTTGTATTCACAAC
Source organism: Tringa tobata (assembly GCA_033628505.1). Taxonomy (NCBI): domain Eukaryota; kingdom Metazoa; phylum Chordata; class Aves; order Charadriiformes; family Scolopacidae; genus Tringa; species Tringa tobata. The sequence goes on along the minus strand of JAHREE010000077.1, from coordinate 3,616,907 downwards.
AGCATAACGCTGATCTGCTGTGATCTGCAAAAATCCCGGCAACATTAAAAAAATATTAAGGCAGGAGTCACTTTTTTTCCTGTGCGTCTCAGAAAGGAAGGGGAAATTAATACCTATGAATATTTTACAGTGACAGAGACCATTGGTGAAAGTAAAGGGAAGCTGGCAACAGGAATGGACTCGGAAGCAGGTGGCCTGGAGCTAGGAGAGCTGAGTGCCCTGGTACGGGAAGGAGTGTGATTGCCCGCAGCCTTTGTCTCCCCAGGGACACCAAATGCATCTTCCCACCCACCTCCTGGGAAGCCAACAGGAACTGAGCAACTGGGCACCCACTTGGACTTCAAAGTACTCTACCCACTCCCAGTGTCCAGTCCAGGACAAAGATTGTGGGAGAAATTGAGATGTAGAAAGGGAATCATAGAATTGTCTAGGTTGGAAGGGACCTTTAAGAGCATCGAGTCCAACCATCAACCTAACTGATAAAAAAACCATCACTAAGCCATGTCACTAAGCACTATGTCAACCCGTCTTTTAGATACCTCCAGGGATGGTGCCTCAACCACTTCCCTGGGCAGCCCATTCCAATGTGCAATAACCCTTTCAGTGTAAAATTTTTTCTTAATCTCCAATATGAACCTCCCCTGGTGCAACTTGAGGCCATTTCCTCTTGTCCCATCGCCTGTGACTTGGGAGAAGAGACCGACCTCCCCTGGCTACACCCTCCTTTCAGGGAGTTGTAGAGAGCGAGAAGGTCTCCCCTCAGCCTCCTTTTCTCCAGGCTGAACACCCCCAGCTCCCTCAGCCGCTCCTCACAAGACTTGTGCTCCAGACCCCTCACGAGCTCTGTTGCCCTTCTCTGGACACGCTCCTGCACCTCAATGTCTTTTTTGTGGTAAGGGAAATGTGGCCTCAAGGACCATGCCCTGTAGTTAGAGAAGATGTGAGTTATCCTGTACCACTTGGTCCAGGGCTTAGCCTACATGTTGTGGAAACACTCAAGAGTTGGGAGCTTCAGCCTTCTGGATCATCCAATGGCTTTAAATCTATGGGACTAGATGAGAATGGGCTAGTGGGTCCCTGAGCAGACAAGCAAACATACACACACCCAGTACATGCAATTTTAATGTAAGATAAACACAGAGAAAAACACTTCCCTCACTACTTTTTTTCTTTGGGATATGTTGCAATGACTGTCAACTGTTGTAATAAACTTGCTGAGGCGTTACAGGACTTAAGACATAAACTTGCAACATGGAAATCCCAGCCATATTCCCCTTTAGCTTTTCTGGGAAAGCAGATGGAGGTGACAGAGGGGCTGAGCCCTGCTTCCCACGCTTACCCAGGAAGCCTAACCATCGGCACTAGTCATGTGGCATTCAGTGAACCAGAGAAATGCAAAACACATCTACCCTTGGGAGCCCAAGTTCCCAAGCAGTGCTTTGCCTTCTCTTCAGGGAGTAGGTGGCACACAGGCGCCAGCAATGACAGGGGAAAATAAACACAAACTGCTTCTCACAGGGTATCAGGAGGCATCACCTTCTCTTAAGAGCACGTCGAAGAGCCCACCTAACGTGAGTGAGGAGAAGTAGAATCTCTCTTTGTTGATGTCGTGGGTATGACTTCACCGTCCAAGGCTGGGAAAGGCTGGACCGGATTGCCAAGAATCACAGTTGGTGCAGAAACATCAATAAAGTGGTGTGGTAAGAGCAGTATTTTTGCCCGTCTCTTCCTATGTCAGCTTCAGTCGTGTTGTTACTAAGGTGGGGGAGGTAAACAAGATTCACTAATGATTTAGGAAATAAATAATTCAGAGTAACGAAAATATTTTGTAAATTACATTTGTCACTGATGCGCATGAAAAATAGCTCTGTAAGCCTAGAGAAACAAATGTACAGACAAAGGGATTTTGTGGCACACCGTCCATGTACAGGAAAGCAGTGACTGTACACAGCTGCAACCCTGGCAATGGGAGAAAGAAATCTGGAAAGAAGAAAAGATGAAAAAAATGTGGTTCAGTTTTAATCACACGGACTTGTTTACAAGATACCAACATCTCAAAATCACTTGTTTGTATTAGTTGAGATGTAGGACCTGTAGGACCAGGCCTCCTCCTTCTGGTTTTGAGAGAGATGCCAGCCCAGCTGCCTTTCCAGAGGTGTGGAGGTCTAGGACCAGGAGTTGGGGTGTTTCAAGCTCTTGATGTTCACTGCAGGCAAAGCTCATGTGTTTGTGTAGTGGGTCTGAACAACCTCGGATGGACTGTTCCACATGGTCTCATGGCAGTCAGCCTTTTGGATCCTGTCTGGCCCTGGAAAAATCGATGTGTATAAATAGTGTACAGATAATTTTCTTGCAGTCCTTAGTGATATGAAGAAGGCTGTCACTACAGGGGACAGTGCTGGCCAAAGCTCTGTCATGAAACAGCTTGGGCCAGATGCCCCACGACCCTGCAGTAACACAGGCACAGTTCAACACGCCTGCCCCAAAATGGCTTTGGAGGGTTATTCTGTCTTCTTTACTCCAGCCAAGTGTTTTCTTAAGTGCTGAGAGGAAAGATTATGTTGATAGTTTACCTGTGTCCCATTAAAATTGTTTTTGGTCTAGTCTTATATACGTTTCTAAATCACCATAGAGTGCAGTACGCAGCTAATTAAGCCAACCCCACCACTAAGAAGGTGTACCTCCAAAGGGAAGAAATTTTTTTCTCCTGCTTTTCTTGATCCTGAAGATTACCACCGGCTATAAGCAGCTCTGAGCACTGTAAAATTGCTAATCCTGTGTAGTGACACAACTGTGCTGACTGATGCCATTGCATATGTATCAAAGACATCTAGATGCACATAAAACTGTGTGCATATATATAGGTATATGTGCACTTAACATATATGGTGATGTACTTGTGATTACATTTTCAGATAAGGTCTTCCTGATTATTTTTAATTTATAACTAAATACTTTTAATTGCTTTTATGAAATGGAGTTGGAGTTCACAACTCTGGTTGTGGTGATCAGTACCAAGGCAAGCCTGCAGTATCCTGACACGCTTTGTAGCCTGAAGATTTGGGGCAGTATCTCCCCCAAAAAGGAAAAAGCTACGACTGTGCTTAGATGCAGGGGGTCCACAGATGCCTGTGTTGAAGTGAGTTTTCCAGTGACTCAACACATCAGTTAAAATCCGAGGTTCCCGTGGGAGCTAGTGATGCACAGCTGACTGGAATTACAAACAACCTTTGAAGAGGATGTCTTAGATGGAACGAATGACTAAATGCGAATACCTTTCCTTAAAAATAATAATGATCATCTTGTCTCGGCCCAATCTTCTTGCTCTCAGTCATTGCCAAGAAGTGAGATGTTTTGAGACCACATACTGACTTTTGAAAGAATGCCTTTGACATTTGTTGAATTTGGTTTGATCAGAGATGCTTTTAGTTATGAAAAAAGGAAGAATGTTAAGAAGTGGGATGTCAAAGGCTCTGGGCAGCAAATGGAACCAAGGGGTTTTCTTAAATGTAGGCTGAAACCCGAAAACAAAGTTGGAATCAACATTTAACCCTCAGGGATTAAGCTAAACCATTTCTGTACCATTTTACTTCCAACAAGCGTGATTGACACCCCCTTTCTGTTTATGTTCTTTAGCTGGGCTTCTGGGATACTGATCTTAAAGAAACCACTTAAACCACATTTCTCATCCGCTTAGGTTCTAACCAGCTGCTAGGATTAAATGACAGGCTTATTTTCTACTAATTGCTCCTTTTCCTGTCATGTAATTTCCCCTATATACAGTACAAGTCCTCCAGTATTTGTCTAAAATCCTGTTTTCCCTCTCTCTGTTAACATATCTTATGTTTTTTCTCACCATTTATTGCTTCAGACATGTCTATTTCTCTGCCTCTGTCTGCCCTCCAGTTTGATGGGTTTTCTTGCTCATTCAGTGTTTGTTTATTTGGGGTTTTTTGTTGGGTTTTTTATGCATCTTTTCTCAAAGGCCTCTTTATTGCATGATATTTTAAAATATTGTCTTTTGAATATACTTTATAATGATTTACGTGTTGGCTCTCTTCCACTCTTACTTTTTCCATTTGTAGATAATTTTCCTTTCCTTTCCTTTCCTTGGTTCTGTATTTACAGTCTGGTACATTTTCTATTCCCTGAGCTGTCCTGTGTTCCTCTTGTCTCTGCTCTTGCTTTTGATCTCTTTCTGCAGTCGTTCCATTTTTGCCTTTACAGATAATTTCTCAGTAAAACCTCTTGGTCCTCTCTGTCACTAACCTTTTCAGACTCCGTAGTATTTAAGAGACCACTATTTTTCTGGTACATTATAATAAACACGATGACCTACTTCCTCTTTATTTTGCAGCCACAAAAGAGATATTGCTCATCATGAAACAGCAAAACCAGAAAATATCTTCTAGTATATATGGCAAAAGACAGGCAGAACATCAGAAAGATCCTCATTTTGGTCATGGTTTCATAGCCTTTTATCACCATCTGGCCATGCACCACCTGATTGTTTTAGTCTGGTATCACAGAATCATAGAATGGTTAGAGTTGGAAGGGACCTTAAAGACCATCGAGTTCCAACCCCCCTGCCCTGGGGTATGTCTTCATTTTCTCAGTGGTAAAGGTACGGAAAGCACTAGAAGAAAAAGTCTTCCCAGATTTTGTGTTAGGAAGCGAATAAGGAAAGGTTTTTTTTGTATTAATTGGCATCTGGTGCGTGCTGTCGTCTTGTCTCTGTGCCTTTGCCACAGACGGTGGTGGTGGTTGTCCGGCACACCCAGACCTATAAGAGTTGTCCTCTGTCTAAAGAGTGAAAAGTTTGTGCTGTTGCCAAGGGAAGTCCTTGGTGATGGTGAAGTCATATCTTTGTGGGCTGAGATTCTGCTCTTGTTTCAGACAGATGAAACGTATGATCCAGGTTGCCTTATGATCACCCTGAGTTTGCAGGAGTTTTAGGCAAAATACTTGGACCTAATGGTGGAAGAAATCTGCAGAAACCAAAGGAGTTGTTTGAGGTTCATGTTGGAGCAGCTAAAGAGTAGAAATTTCCCATTTTTCCAGATCTCAGAAGCAATCCTGCCCTGCTTTGCATTGGTATCATGCCACTTCTTAATCGTAAAACCGAATTATATTAAGTTCCTTCCCTAGTTTTGGTTTGAGCTTTCCATTTTTCACATCCTTAGTTCTAAATATTTTTCTAATATATTCATATTTATTTCCAGGCATCCAGCCTACTTTTATTCTGGCTTTTGCATCTTTTTTTCCTTCTCTATTTTAGTCCAACATAAACGATTCCCTTTCAGCACACACAGTACCCTGCTATTTATTTAAGATTGAAAGAAGGCAAGAAAGTAGTTTTCTCATGCAACTTCTAGGACACCTCCAATTTTGTGGCATGTTTTGGCCAGTTCCTAGGTAAAGCCCAGTCATGGTCATCAGCAAAATAAGTTAGTGTGTGTGGCTAATAGAACTTGTCTGCAGATTAAAACACTTTGGTCTAATCATAGTCATATTTTAAGAGTTACTTACTAGCAGGTTTTTATGTACTATTTAATTGTATTTTCAAACAAGAGATGCAATGTTGCATTCAAGTAGTTTTATAATCAACTTTCACATGGCCTAAATTTGTTATTCTAGGTACGGGGCCAGCCTGGCTTTTGGGAAATCATCAACACAAAAAAATGCCACAGCAAAAGAGAAAGTGGTCTCTCCTGATGTTCTTTGTTTCCGAGAAAGAAAGGCACATTGTTGTTTGCTACAGATGCATACGCTTGTTTTCATGGTGAACCTCAGTTTTATAGCCTGATATTGGATACTTTCCTGGGATATGTGCGTAAAAATGTATAGATGGTTTATTTGTTAGGACAAATTAGCTGCTTCTTTGCAGTGTGAGTAATCACACTCAAGCCAGTGGGTTTCTCAGACTTATGTCAGGAAGAATATTAGTTCTGTTTTTATATATCAGCCATTACAGTGGGGTCCTGGCCCACAACTATGGTTCTGAGACTATGTAATAAAACACAAATATAATAGTTAGTAATGCTTTGGCTCCTTGGGTGGAACATCTGTCTGACCTGCTCTGAAACCAAATTCAGCTTTCTTCTTTAAAATAATACCGAGATTGGAATTTTGTCCCCATTTGCCATGAAAATAGGTTATACCCATATATTTTCTTGGGGGGTTTAGAGCCTTCACTACCAAGAGATGATTCTGTCTATTTTCAGGGCTCTCTTTATTGTCGTATGTGAAAATAACAGTGTTACCTAAAGTTTCCAGCATCACAATCACTCTTCGGGTTGCATTTAAAGGTGGGTGTTGAGGCATCTACTCATCTGTAGGGATTCCTACCCCATAAGCTGGGTATGCCATCTCTGTCTGGAGTGCTTCAGGGGGATTTCAGCATCCCAGCTGTGATCTGAGCCCACATGGAGTTCTGGCTGAATAGAAATACGATGGGAAACTCGTAGATGGAAAACTCAAGAAAAAATGATGTTTATACTCTGCCCTTCTCTTAAGGCACCTTATTCAAAATGTCAGAAAATTGCTCCCCTGCATGCAGCGTACTTCATGAATGAGGCAGTCGCTTTTGGGACGTGGCTGACAGAAGAGGGAGTTATCCTTGGGCGGTTCATAGAATCATAGAATCGTGGAATTGTCCAGGTTGGAAGGGACCTTTCAGATCATCGAGTCCAACCATCAACCCAACACTGAAAAAAACACCACTAAACCATATCTCTAAGCACCACGTCTGCCTGTCTTTTAAGTACTGCCAGGAATGACGACTCCACCACTTCCCTGGGCAGCCCATTCCAATGTGCAATAACCCTTTCAGTGTAAAAATTTGTCTCAATACCCAACCTAAACCTCCCCTGGTGCAACCTGAGGCCATTTTTTCTTGTCCTATTGCATGTTGCTTGGGAGAAGAGACCGACTCCACCTGGCTACACCCTCCTTTCAGGGAGTTGCAGAGAGCAAGAAGGTCTCCCCTCAGCCTCCTTTTCTCCAGGCTGAACAACCCCAGCTCCCTCAGCCTCTCCTCACAAGACTTGTGCTCCAGACCCCTCACCAGCAGGGGTGGTTGCCCTTCTCTGGACACGCTCCTACACCTCAATGTCTTTTTTGTGGTGAGGGGCAAAAAACTGGGTACAGTATTCAGCATGGGGCCTCACCAGTGCCCAGTACAGGGGTATGGTCACTGACCCAGTTCTGCTGGCCAGAATGCTGTTGGCAGGCGGAGGACTCACTTGGCAGGTAGGAGACTGAGAGGATTCAAAGAGGTGGTGGCACTCAAGAAAGTGCCCCAGTCCTGAAGCCAGATCCCAACCCCTCTCTGGCACACCTGGAGCTGTGAGGATGCTCTCACCTCTCCTGTTCCAGAGCACCCTTCTTTGTGGGGCTGGGCCACTGTCGACGAGGCAGAGCAAGTAGCTGTACAGGTCCCTGTCCCACAAGTCATGACATTAGCTGGAGGCAGTGGTAAACTAAATTAATTTAGTGAAAAGTTAAAGAGCTTCAACTGTCAGGAATGGGACCACCTCCTCCCAGCTCCCTGCTCTCCTCCATTGTGGTAGCATACCCTCTGGCTCTGTAATCACTGTGCTCGTGAAGGACTGAGGTACGGGGTTAAGATGCTAGATCCAGATATCTCACAGCTCCAATTAAAGATTAAAGATGTAGCCTCCCTCCTCCCCCTTTTGTGTTGGTGAGCTCTGGGACCACTGCCAGACCTGGCTGGGCATGAGATCAGCAGGAGGAATACCAATTGCCTTGTCCCAATGTGATGCTCGGCATTGCCAGGACTGAGGCACTTCTGTAGACACTCCAGGACAAAACTTGAAATGCCCAATATATTCTGGTATCAAAGAAATAGATAAATAGGCATCTACCAGAACCAGGAGGAGCCCTGCAAGGCTTTTGTGGGTGGATGGTTTTAGCACAAGTATCTAACATGGTAAGTCGTGTCACAGGTCTCCTCCTTAAGTCCTTCTGGTCCTATGCCGATGTTTTCCTGAAGGGCCTCAAGCCTGGCTCACAGACTTCTCAGTACCCTTGGAAATCTGGCCATGGGTATTTCCTGTGAGTTTCTAGCTGTAAGATTCCTACCACATGGATATTTAAATTTTGGAGATTTTTATGAGTCCTGTCAAATTTCTCCACTCTCCTCCTCCTTCCTGCCTCTTATTTTGGTACATAGAGCAACTTCTATATCTAAAGAATGACAAATATTTTTTTGCATCTTTCTTGTGTTATATTTCCTTCTCTAGACTCCACTAGAGCTGCTCAAAAGTACTGACAATGTCTGTTGGGTAGCTTTTCCCCATTTTAATATGTTTAGCAGACCAAAGGTTTTACCTGTTATGTCAGTTTGCTGTGCCAGTGACTTTAGTATTTTTAGCTCCCTGTATGAAGAATGTGTATGACTGAGGGAGCTTAAGAAAGCTCCTAGGATCTCTTTGGCTGGAGCACTGAAGACTGAAATTCCTATTACAATACCTTGGCTGAGGAGTATGATAAATTTAATTCATCTGTATGTGACATCCCCCCATGATCCCCAAGCAGGTGGACAAAAACTGGAAAAGGACTTGCCTAAGGGGGTGTGTTCATGTACATCACTTCATGCTGGCGTAGGGCAGTAACAATTTTCAAGTGCTTGTATTTCCATTCCCCCTTTCTTCCTCTTTCTCCCACAGCAACAGTATGCTGAAGGTGAGGTGATAATTTTTTTTTCTGCTACTGCTGAGAGTACCACAACTGAATACCCTTCTGGGCATGGGTCTTGGGTCTTGGAACAAAGCCAGGGTCTAGTCCTTACTAGCAGAGTCTTTGTCTGCTTGTATGTTTGCTTGTCTTAAAAGCATTTGCTACAGTTATGTCAGCTTTCCTGAGCTCCTTTACTCTTCAGAACTGCGGTGATGCCACCTACCTGTTGCTTGAATATCTTGAAGTGTGCTCTTCTATACTCTGCTATCTCCTTTCTTGCTCCCCTCTGGATCTCACACTCTGCTATTTCATGGTTGCTGCAGCCAGTGTTGCTATTGATTGTCACATCCCCGACCAGCTCTTCTTTATTAGTGGATGGCAGATCCAACTGGGCATCATCCTTAGTTGCCCATCCTATACCTGAGCCAAGAAGCTACCCCCTTCCACAAGTCCTCTTGGCTGTCTTCATCTCACCATGTTGTCCCTCCAGCAGCTGTCAGGGATGTTAAAGTCCCCTTTGAGATTCAGGATCTGTGATACAGACAATTGAATTACTTTTATGGTCGAAGTACAATGCTGAATGATGAGACTCTATTGCAGATTATTTCAGCTGTAAAATTGTAAACAGCAAATCAGATCAGATCAGATGATCAAAGGATCATAAGATGATAGCACAGATCAGGTGCAAAGGGACCTCAGGAAGTTCACTTCCATCTCAAAGCATGGACAGCTATGAGATCAGACCGAACTGTTCAGGTCTTTATCTACACAGGTTTTGAAAACTTCCAACGGTGGAGGCGGTGCAGCCTCTCTAGACAATCTGTTCCTGTTCTTGACTGTCCTCACCTTCTTATGGTTAACAATAAACAAGGAAAAATATTTGTTAGAAGAAATGGATTGTTTTGTGGGTGACAATTTAAAGTGTGCACTAGTAGATGTTCATAAACCTTCTTTTTATAACTAAGAGATAATGAAAAAAAAATAATCATAAATCATTTCATGGGATAGCTGTTGAAAGGCAAGTACAACTGTCTTCAATAAATTCATCTTTGTTTCAAGATGTCATTAGAGGAATCTTAGTGTGTCAGCAGCTTCTCTTCAGAGGCTCCCTCAATCGAATCTGTAGTAAGTATTGCCATTCCAATGCTACACTCTATAATAAGTATTTAAAAAGTTATAAGTTCAGCCTTATTTTGCTTTTATGGTTTGAGGTTACATTGCCACAGACTGATGGAGGCATAACACCGTATGTAAAACAGAGCATTATCACATCTGCTGTTGTATCAAAGGCATATGTCTTAGAGCATCACCACAGAAATTTCGTAGGCCAACAGAATGATGCTCTGTTGCCATCATATTAGTACTAGTTGTTCTCTGACATAATTTTATACCCTCCTTTTCCCACCAATGTTTCAAGTCTGGTATTCGTGCAGCAATTTGGGACATACTTTGGTAATGATGTAGATTTACAAAGACCATAACACAGATGATTCATGCAAAACTTTTTTCCTTTTTCTTTTTCTTTTTTTTTTTTTTTATTTCTGGACAACTTTTGGCAAAACTTCCAAAACCAACCACTAATATAACATAAATATAGAGGATACTTTTCTATTTCTAGAGGCAAATGTACTTGAAATGGGGCTTTTTTTTTAGTACTTTAAGGACTGCCAGCACACAATCATGTCTTACCATCTGGGGTCATAGTCACTTGGAAAGAAAAGCAGTGTCCATTTGCAGCCGTGACTATTTGTGCTGGTTCCTACTTTCCCACACACAGAGATGTTTTGTTTTTGTTCCTGACAATGGCCATTTTAGCTCCAAGAAAGGTATGCATTTCTAACAACAGTGAGATCCAAAGAGAGAGCTCACATTGAAATGACTGAAAGTGCTCCAAGGTGAAAGAAGGGGGAAACCCTCTTTGTAACGGGACTCTCCCTCGAGATGAGAGAGGTTTGGCAAGGCTGAGGGACAGACTGAACAGCTTCTTCCTCTGCCTCGGGAATTCAGCCCTTTTAGTGGGGAATATATAAATGCCCTCCCCGGGCTGGTGCAGACACATGACGTACCCCTGCACCACTGAAAAAACGATCAGACATGAAGTTCTGGCCTGTTCATGGGGACGTGCTGTAGCAGAGGATCTTTCCAAAGGACTTTAATTATTTTTTTTTTTTTTTTTCGGTTTTCTACTTTTCAGGCTGGCCCTGCCTCTGGTCATGTGCTCAGTTTTTGGGAAGATGGGCCAAGTTGGCAGGGGCAAGTGAGAGAGGGCATTGCATGCTAAACACAAGAGGTTTGCAGAGCCAGATGCTTTCCCTGGGATGATGTGTACCCTCAGGTCATTTCTTTGGTCCTCCAAAGAGATCAGCGTCTGCAGACTCCACCACCATAACCAAAGGTAAGAGAGGAGGGCGTCTTGGAGGTGTTCCAGAGGACAGCAAGCATCAGCTGCAGCCGTGGCCACCATCAGAGGGACTGATGGGCACCAAAGGAGCTCAAGAACATCTGGAAGAGTACTGGAAACTTTGCTACCCTGCAATACAGGCAGGTATCCCAAATATCCCTCTGCCTCTTCTTGACAGATTGGTGTTTTTGAATTCTTCTCTTGGAGAAGTGGACTGTGAAATATTTGAAACGTGGAGCTAAGTCTGGGTCTCCCACATCCCAGCAGATGCCTCTTTTGGTGGGCAATCAAAGCCTTCACTCTGTCTCTGTGTGGCCCTGTAACTTTCTTTTTTTTCACAGATATAAATCAGATATGCAATGGCCCAAGCAGCCAAGATATTTAAGTTCTTTCTATCAAAGATTAATCAACACACTGACTCTCAACTATCAAATGTAAGCTTTTCCATACAGATTTTTCTGAATACTGGCTCAAATATGTTATATTCTGAATTAGAGTCTCACAAATAGGTTGTGACTTTGAACCTGGAACTGAGAACAAATCGAGGCCCTGCTCACCAAGCCACCATCTGCTCTTTATTTAAGTTACTTCAAAAACAAATGCTTCTTTCATGCTGCCTGCAGTACGTGATCTGGTCAGTATAAGTAAAATATATCAGTTAACAAATTTGCAAGTACCATCGGGACATGCATGCGTACAAAATTCATGCTTACATAGTCCTTTGCCATAAATCTTATCTGGTTTCTCTCTGTCCCTCCCCTTGTTTATTGGTGTCACCTGGCACATCCCACACCACAGAGGTCCAGCTTGTCACAAGTGTCGAGGCACTGAATTACTAACGAGCCACCACACCTCCAGTGAAGCACTTGCATTTTGCCTTCGGGTGATTTCAATAGGAACATTGCACCCTGCAAACACCCCAAAACCAACAGGCTGCCTCCGTCAGAAGGCTATTTATTTTCTAGGGTAACCGAGTAGTCACCTGGCACCCCTCATTTTTATTTGGGCAATTTTTTGGAGGGAGTCTCTGTTGACTTGCCTCCTAGTTTAAAATCCTTTGGTTAGATGGAATGAACCTGGGCCCTCGACAGGACTTCAGTGTGTAAGCCTTTGAGGATTTGAGCCTTTGTACAAGAAGCAAAATCAAATCTTTCCTATTTGCTCTTTAATGCCTGAAAAATTTTTGTATGTTATTTAAAAAATAGTAATCTCTGATAATGACTCATTTATAGAAGTTATTACTTGCCTCTAGTTTTCTCTTAACGGAGCTACAGATAAGAGCAAAACTGAGTTATAATATTTTTATAATAGAATCTTGTCTTTTATTGGATTTTTTAAAGCCAGCAAATCCAGAAAGTCTGATGTTACATTTTAATTTGAACTGCACGTATTAATGGAATTAGGTACAAATCGGAGTTTAACATCTTGAATTTATTAACATTTTTGCATTCCTTTTTACTTACTTAAGGGCCTTTTTGGCTAACCATGGAGAACTGAAATGGTGAATTAGTAATTACACAGAGACCTTGAGTATGGCACATGATTGCCCATTATCAGATAAGAAAACCAAATCCACAGAAATAGTATAATTTTTGCAGAGATGTTTTTCTTCACAGAAGCGCCTGTTTTGACCTGCTGGTTTGGCAGATAACCATTCATTTAAAAGAAAAGATAGATGGAATAGGTTCTCTTTAATCTTGCTCTAACGTCTAAAACAGCTGTTGCTATGGGAAGTGTATTTCCCATGCAGCTCTGCTGAATATTACATGATGATCCTAATCCTCGTCTTATGCGCACATTGAGAAAAGAGAAAAGTGATTTTTTTTGTGTGTCCTTCCCTTCCGGCCTCTGCTGTATTTGATCTGTTCAACCTGCAAACGTACTGCTTATTTCTGCAGCATCTCACTCTATAGAACATGATGCATCTTTTAATGACTCACTGTCTTGCTACCTTATGAATATTCAAATTACATTTGAAATTACTAGATGAAAAGAAGAGCAAGTTAAATACCAGTACCCACTTGGGTTAAGCTGTCACACTATTGTTACATTCCTACAGAAATGCCGGCCAAATTTCCCAGGTGCAGCTTCCACATCTCTCACATAACATCAAAATAAAATCTCTGCATTAAAATAATGCATACAAATACACTGGTGGTTATTAGGGGAAAAAAAAACCAAACCCAAACAAACCCGCACATGCTCTAAGTTCATCCAAAAGAAACTATATTAAAGATCCGGTGCGAGACAGAATTTTGGATGAGCTCTAAGCAACTTTTCATCAGCATGGTTCTCTGAAGAGAAACACTTTCCAGTGTTGCTCCTCTTTCTAAATGAGCTAACCTCAGACGTTACCAAGCACCCAAACAACTGGGCCGTTTCAGACTTGCAGTACATTAATAAATGATGATGTTTATGAAAGATATTGCAGACATTTTTCCAGGGCTGTGCAAGGCCCAGTGAAGAAGAAGGAAAAAAAAAAAAAAAAGGAGAAAACCAAAAGAGGTCTCAAGTCTTCTGGGTTTATTTTTGGGAGGGACAGGGACATGCAAGCCTAAAGAAGGAAGTTTACGATGAGTTGAGAGGCCACTGCTGACAATCTGTGATCTTGGTGTTAGGGAAAGGGCAGATGTCCTCCGAGCGAGCACGACAGCTCTCCAGACTGGTAAGCCCTGGCTTTGGATATTTATTTGTTGTGGCTGTTTTGTGAACAGCAGTTCGGCAGAAGGTTGCTAAATGTAAATAACAATTAGAAAGGTCTAAAAATCCTCCGCTGTGGAGCTTAAGCGGCGGAGGGAAGGAATAAGCAGATCCAGAGGAACAGACGGTGCCACCTCTTCAGTGGCCTCCTGACGCAGAGGGTGAGAGGGATCCTTGCACCCTTCGTTCAAAGTCTCATCACGCAGCTTTGAGGAGGACCTCGGATGACTCATTGTGCTTACTGAACGGGATTGTTTGTATACAAAGACATCAAAATGTTGTCACACCTCTGTTAATTACCGCAGGAGAGCCCCTGTGGTGGAAATTAAGTATGAATACCCAGAGAAAAGAAACAGCGGAACACAGCTATGTGTGCATGGACACCGACGCTGTCAGTGCTGCCTGTGGCTTTCTACCTTGTTCAGGGACAACTTTCTTCTGTGAGCTGTAGCTAATGGCCCTCATTGTCCACATTCTCAACTGTGTGGGGACAGACAAGCCCCTGAGGAGCCAGTGTGGCTGCAGGTTGATGTCATACATTTCTGATGACCCCCAAGTACTTTGGGCCTTCCTTGTTGCTCTCCCGTGAGGCTCCGTGCTTTCCTCCAAGGTCTGCAGCAACTTCATCACAGGTTTCTCTGGAGATACCTTGATATGTAGCCGTGTTCTAACAGGTTCTGCTAGTTCTCTGCCAAGCTTGAAGAGAGGATTTCAGAGCATCTTTAAAGTGCTTTCAGGGACCTCTTCTTGTTCATTTGTCTCTAGCAGCCCAGCTGTACAGCATGCCAATATTTTTGGTAGCTTTGGGCTCTTCTTCAGCAACTCTATGCCCAGCCTGGCAGCAGTGAGGGCTTCCCGGGGGTACCCATACCAGCACCATTGCTGTGAAATAGAATATCAGTGTTTGTCAAACACTCGTGCCAGCAGATGTCCAGAATACGAATTAAGCAGACGTGATAAAACAGGTCAAGCTGTTGGATTTGGTAACTATGTGACTTCCAAGAATCTAGCTCCCAGAGGGGACAGATATTCGTGTCCTTGCACATGGCATCCAGTTTGAGTATTGGGCTTGTTTTTCACTCCCATGATAATTTTGCAGGTGATGAAAGAATGAAGTTTTTAAAAAGAAAAAGAGAGATTTTATCATCAATTATGTAGCATGTATGAAATATATGTATTTTGAAGTTGTTAACAATTTGCATGAAGATCTCTGCCCTGCACTTGTTCAGAACATTATCTGTGAAGTCATTAAAAGAAGAAAAGTTCTAGGCTGAGGAGTGCATAAAAAGCATTCAATATAAATTCTTTGTTATTGTTCGCTGGCCAGAAAACAACCCACTCAATATGCAAGAGATACAGGGAGAAGAGAACCAGTGCAAGGCAGCAGTCATCTGTAATCTTGCAAGACAGCAAACTCATCACAGGTGACGATTTGTCAATAAGCCCAGATGCAAATAGTAGGGAGAGGGAAAAAACCCCAACTCTAAGGCTCTAAGGCTACCGCAATACCAGAAAAAAGAGGGCTGGAGCATTCACAGCTTAAAGCAAAGCAATTTGTGTAAAACAGGAAAGTCAAACCTAAATGCCTGAACTGATCCATGTGCTCTTTTAATTCTGTTCCTTCCCTTGATAAAAATATCAAGCTAAATTAAGCCTCAATGTAACAGCAGCAAAGCCAGTGGAGTTACACCGAGCATAAATTGCTGCCAGAAATCATCAAAATCAATGACAATTTTATTTATTCATGCCAGCAATTAATCTGGCCCATTACAACAACAATTTTTTGACACCCAGAGCTAAATTTAATTTCTGTTTTCTATGCAAAGGAAGAAACTTGAGCTTTGACATGTAAAGAGACGCCCAGGTCCTGGGGAAGAGCCTCCAAGCCTTAATCTACCAGCTGTGTAGCAGGGAGGGTACAGCATCCCCATTCTGCTATCCTCCTTCCCTTCAGGTGTTCCTGACTCCACTCCTGTGTGCGCTCGAAGGAAGGGCTTTTGCAGTGCATGGAGGCAGGTGTGAGATAAGGAAATCATACATAGAATCATAGAATGGGTCAGGTTGGAAGGGACCTTAAAGATCATTGAGTTCTAACCCCCCTGCCCTGGGCAGGGACACCTCCCACCAGACCAGGTTGCTCCAAGCCCCATCCAGCCTGGCCTTGAACCCCTCCAGGGATGGGGCAGCCACAGCTTCTCTGGGCAACCTGGGCCAGGCTCTCACCACCCTCAGAGTCCATACCGTACTGTGCCTCACACCCTGCTCTTGCTGTGTGCAAACGCTTGCACACACAGCACTTGGCGAATCTCTTGGGTGGCCAAAGAAAATTTCTGCTCCTCAGTGTAACAGAAGGATGTATGAGGTAGATGTAGAAGGATGTATAAAGTGATGGAGGGGAGTGGGAATAAAAGAAAGGGGTTTCGTATGCTGTCTCGGATTTCTCATGACAAATAAGCTAACATGAAACAAACCAACTCAGGCAGAGTGGGGGCCTTTACGCTTCAGCCAAGTTTTTTAATGGGTAGGTTACTATGACATGCTCTTGGACCTTGCCTTGTTTTGTTGCCATGGGATCCTCCTCAGAAACAAAAGCTAAGATCATTCCTGCACTTGGGCACCAGCGAGAGATACCAGATGGACAGGCCTGGGGATGGGAGTCACTTCCTTTTGTGGGGAACAAGATCTAAAATGTTAGTTTTTGCTTATTTTCTTCCCAATTTTGACTTCAGGGAGCTTTGGGAAGAGTCAGGGGTGGCACAATTCTTATTCTCCTGGTGTGCACAGGGGGGAGGTGGGTATGCTCTCCATCCCTATTCTCTCTCCATTCATTCTGTGCTTTGCAGAGGGAACTTAAGCTTTTTCTTATCTTGTGCTGGACAAGTTTCTCCTTTGTTGAAAGAGAGAGTTTTTAGGAGCTAATTACTAATTTCATAGTCTAGGTTATCCAATATTCACCTGACACTTGCTTATAATATGCCCTGAAGTGCAACGTCCCCTCCTTGCCTCACCCTTTCTGCAAAGAGGGGTTGACCTTAGAGACAGGAGTCTCCTGGTTTGCAAATGATTTAGTTCCAACTCCAAAACGATGCTTTGGAAGTGTCGTTCTTAAACTTTCCGATTGTGACTCGACTTTCAGATGGTAACACCCACTTATCTCGCTATGGAACCCCAAACAGTCACAGTAATGATTGTTTATCAGGCTTGCATCCACCACTGTAGCTCTTGTGGCTCTAAGAGGAGCCAGCTATCCCAAAGTCAGGGACCAATTGGGGTTTCCTTTATCATAATGAGCGAAAAGTCAAGGCAAGAGGCTGTTGATCACCCAGCACCTCCTCTGGACAACCAGTGAGGGCTCGGCATCTATTTTCCATTTACAGGTTTGAAAACTGCTTTCATGTAGCAGTATGTCTGGCAGGAATTGCAACCAGCTCATCCCTTAGGTTGCCCAGTACCCACACAGCACTGTTGCTGTCTACTTTACAAGTAACTTTGAGAAAGAAGAGTGGCAACAAAACAAAATGTATTTAATATAGTCTTTGCCTTTTATCAAAAAATGCAGCAGAGACAAGCTGAGATTATTTAGGTATCTGGTTTTCTTTCTATGCATATATGTAAAATTCCAGGTTAAGTTAATTAATTCTGTTTCTATTAAAAACTCTGTGCTAGTTTGAAAGGTTTCATTTACATTCTAGCTAGAGTGAAGGTCTTATTTTCTAGCAGGAGTCTGACCATTAATCAGAGCTAGATGCAATTTACACCAGCTTCAAAGGGCCTGTAAAGGGATAAAGAAAAAAATGTCAATCAATTGGCAAAATCCACAGCGAAAAATTAGAACTCAGAAAGAAATTATTTCAGGGTGTATGACTTCTGTGGCACTGCCAATGTAAATCTATGCAGTAGGTCACCACAGCGGAGTCCACAGTGGCTAAGTTTGAGGTTTTGCTTTATATATGTTTTTTATAAAAGCCTTGCTATCTAGTTGCACAGTGTTCTGGGGTAACTGAAAAATGCGTCTTTAATACAGTCTGTGCTAAATAAGCCAGATTTCTTTGCTGCCATTACTGAGATGAGCGTAATGAAATCATACACGGAACTTCTCTAATTTGCTCTATTGTGCAGATCTTCAAGATCTCATTATGATCTTCATTTGCTGTGGCCACTGTTCACTTGCCAGGCAGCCTGCCTTCACAGTGATTGAGGTAATGAAAACGCAACATTCCAGGTCAGGCTCTATTAGGACAGATGAGTTTTAGAAGATACAAATTATGTTACCATTAGATAGACGTATCTTTAAAAATTTCTGCATACGATTTAAATTATATAGATGCACAGATTTAGAATTAAACAGAAAAAAATTCTTTTTTTTTCATTATTTATATTTTTCAGTCTGTGTTTCTGTATTCTTTAATGGTGCACAATCTTATCTGCTTCAGGTTTAAATTTTTATGGCCCATTTCCTATGGGAATCTTTGGGACCTAAACACTGAAATGCAAACAAATTGAGAGACCACTAATTTAAAAAAAATAAATAAATAAAAAAAAATCACTGTGTTTTATAAACAGTCAAAGACTTTTTGTATGTCTTTTGGTTTTGCAGAAAGCCCTAGCCTTTCTACAGCCAACGTAGAAAGCTGCTGAAGCAGCTGTCAGCCATCCTTCTGCTAGCAGACCCGGAGCTGGCTGGGGTGCAGCAGTCGATGGAATCACGCAGGGCACGCTCAGACCTCCTTGGAGGTATGGGGGCTGAGGGCTTCTCCTGCATCCACACGTGCTCTACGCTAAATTCAAAGTAAAAGGACTTCAACCAGACCGACATGAGAGGGGATGCTTCAAACAAAGGCTATAAATAGCCCTGTGAACACAAGCATCCTTGCTGACCCGAATTTGTGGGAGTCGGTTGTGTTCAAGCTTTAGATGAATTAACCCGTTTGAGATGCTGAACACATTCAGAATATTCCAAAAATATATCAGGTTTAGGTAACAGCACTGCAACATTCAAAATATCACATTGAATGTGCTCTGATGTCATCACCCCGTTGACTTTGGGAAATTAAAGTTATGATGGTAGTATCTGCACACAGGTGCAATTTATTTCCCTGGGAGTGGGGAGATTTGGATGCATACAGGCTGTATTCTCAGCATTTTGTTCCCTAATTTCTTCCTAGTTAAAATGCATGCGGTGTGGCCATCACAGCTCATGTATTCAATAATTGGAAGCATCAAACCATCCAAAATAAGCTGCAAAATCAGCAATCCTAGGTTATGTTTAATAACCTAGGAGTGCTGATTTATATACCATCAGAAAAAAACTGTGCATGTTATGAAGATGAAACAAAAATGCCCTGTTATGTGTGTCATATGTGTGGATGATATTAGCCCGAAAATTTAAAAATGTGCGGGGATTGTCCTGAAAATTATTTTTAATGGGTTGCTTAAAAGGGGTAAAACAATTTTAAAAAAGCCTATGTGATCTTTAAAATGTCAATTTTGGGTATTAATATCACAATAATAATAACATCCATCAGATGCTGGAAAATGTCAGCAGCTAAAGTTGTAAATTACTTGTTTTGCACCAGTTTTCTATTAATCTTGCAAATTCCTCTTTGGGTGAAGATGGCCCTGGCGTGGGCAGTCCTTGCAATCCACTCAACCTAGTAGAGAAACAGACCAAAAACCAAAATAGAATCATAGAGTCATAGAATGGTTTGGGTTGGAAGGAACCTTAAAGATCATTGAGTTCTAACCCCCCTGCCCTGGGCAGGGACACCTCCCACCAGACCAGGTTGCTCAAAACCCCATCCAGCCTGACCTCGAACCCCTCCAGGGATGGAGCAACCTGGGCCAGGCTCTCACCACCCTCACAGCAAAGAATTTCTTCCTAAGATCTAATCTAAATCTCCCCTCTTTAAATTTAAAACTGTTCCTCCTCATCCTAGGGCTCCCCTCCCTGATCAAGAGTCCCTCCCCATCTCTCCTGGAGCCCCTTTAGGGACTGGAAGGTGCTCTAAGATCTCCCTGGAGCCTTCTCTTCTCCAGGCTGAACACCCCTCAACTCTCTCAGCCTGTCCTCACAGCAGAGGGGCTCCAGCCCTCGCAGCATCTATGCTGCACCTATGGCCTCCTCTGGACCCATTCCAAAAAACTGTGAACACTTATTTCTGAAGGCAAACATTTTGAAGAGTCTTGGTCTTTCAAGGTCATTTACATGGTTTGGAGGTCTTTTTTTTTTTTTTTTTTTTGCCTGTGTGAAACAGCACCAGCAGCCCCTGAACACCCAGGACATGATTGCTGTAGTCTGTATGATGGACCTGGAGCAGCAGCTGAGCCTCTGATATCCCCGACAGCCTGGAGGATGCTGCCAGCCAAAGCACTGGGAACTGCAGGTTCTACAAATTAGTTTCAACCTTCCTGCAAGATGGTGATCTAAGACAGTCCGGGTACCCAGAGAGGCGGCTGATCTCCAACAAAACGTGGTGGTTGCTATTTGGAGCCGAAAATCCCATCTGTTGGAGGAGGATGGAAAAGGAACACCAAACTTTCCTATGCTGTAACGTGAGGTTGTTTTGGGGTTGGGTTTTTTTTTTTTGCTCTTTCATGCACATTTTTCTAATCTGAATTCAAGCCTGATGTCATCTGCCTTCCCTTCCTCAGTGCATATGTGGGTTTTCACACGCGCTCATCACTTCAAGGACAAATCCTTAAACAGCAGGGAATGGGTCCAAATGGCTCATCCATTTTGGCAGAGTTGATTTATCATCAGGATCAAAGCAAGTCTCGGCTTCAAGATGTTTCCCCTGCTGCTTCCCCAGCTTCCTAGGGATTTGTTTCTCCTCTCCCTGTTTCTGGGGAGGTAAACCCTCCTTTCCTGTTTCTGTGGGATCTTGGTTTCCTTGCTGTAGCTGTGCTGGGTATGGCCTGGAGCCCAGGATCTTGATGGAGCTGTTCCACCACTGGTGTTTTCTTTGTCCTGCCTGCTTTTTTCTCTGTTTTCCATTCTTTTTGTCTTTCCTCCTAATATTAGCATCGGCATCCCGCCTGTCTGCCATGTCAGTGTTTTGAGAGAAAGCATTTTCTTCTGCAGAGAGGTCCTGCCATCTCCTCAAGCATGCCGTGAAGGAAGATCTAGGAGATTATGCCATGTATTTGCTGGGTATAGATATTTTTTTTTGCAGGAGCTAGTGCAGCAATTCACAAGGCCAAGCTCTTTAAATGTCTCCTAGCAAGGTAACTTGCAGACTCTGTGGTAGGTGGACCTTTTCCATGCATGAGTTCTTCAAAGCTTAATTGTCTTTGATCTGTAGAGATATTTTTATAGCATTTGTGGAAACTGTGTTGTGATGATGAATTGAATTTCCTAGTTGCCACATGGTAGTTCTGTGAGAGGCAATGAGCTGGGACCCAGTTTGCCTGGGTCTGCATCTTGGTGAAGGCCTACCTTTGACTGGTAGAATTAGGAATGCCCTCTGCAGGAGAACGGGCACCGGCCACTTTTAGTGCAATGATGTCCCAGTAAACTGTAGTCCCTCACTGTGTCCTCACTGTGTGCCCTTTGAACCGTTCCTAGATGGTCTTCTGAGAAAGATTAACACAGGGAGCTCCTGCAACCTGTTTATATCCCTCCTGAGGGGAAGACTGGGCTATTTCCCCTGAGCATTCAGGCCACCAGCTGCAGTTTCTGTGCAAACTTTCATTTTACAGGTAAGAAACCACCCGATGAAACGCCAGTGGCAGAGGTTTTGGGTCTGCCTGAGCGCTGGGGAACGTGTGTGCTGCAGATGGAAGCCTTGCACATACCTGCTCTGCATTTGTAAAGTTCTTCTGCACAATGACTATTGAGATGTGCTTGAAAATGTTCTTGGGGTTCACCTCTCAATGCAATTAAGTGAACTTTATAAGTCCAGCTTAAATTTTTTCTATTTTACCATTTTCTCCCTCCCACTGCATGTATCAAGGTTAGCAGGAGAGAACTGACAACCAGAATATACATTCGAGTAAATACAGCAGATTATTTTAAAAATTAAAGGATGTGAGAGCTGTCCCTAGAGCCAGTGGGAAGGCCTATGACCTTTATAATTCTTTTGAAACATGTTGAGGAATGTTTCCAAGCTACTCTATTTTTCTGTACCAGCATGGTCTCTTTGACACAGTGTGCTTTCGAAATAGGAAACCGTGCTATTTCACACACCTCCGGGTGATAATCAGTGAAAAGCACACAAATCTGCATGGTGACAGTGCCACCGATTAGCTGGACCTCACTCTCTACTGACAGCTGTCCATATAATTTGTGTAGCTGCCTGTATGGGTTACTGTCAGGGGAATTAGTACAGTAAAGATGCTGAGCACTTCTAACAACCATGTCGCTGTCGAAAATGAGCGCCATTTGTCATCCTGTTCACGTCTCTCAGAGCTCGGATCATTTTTCCCCGAGCACGTAAAGATCTTGTCATTTACATTTCCCAGTCAAGTACAGAAGGTGAATAGGGCAGCGCAGCCCGCGATGGGGGGAAGGAGCTCAGTCATGGATAGCACGTTCTCTGCTGAGACTCAGGGAGCAAAAATAAAGCTTTTCCTCACTTAAGAGGCAAAAATATCTTTCTTCCAGACTTCAGGCATCTGTAGTAGGCAAAGGTGGACTGCGTCTGCAAGGATGCTCTCCGGTGGGACATGAGTGAAGATGCCTGTATTGAATCCAGTGCACAAATGGTAAGAAACCTTTCCATTCATTCACAGAGGGAGAGATGGACAAACATTGCTTTATTCACTCCGTACGGCACGATTACAATGAAAACAAGTTACACATCAGTCAGTTCCTCTTCTAACTGCATCTCATTCATCCTGTGGCTTGCTTACGACCAGCTGAAAAACATGTAACTTCCTTCATAGTATTTGATCACCAAACATGCAAAAGTCGTTTTTGAAGAAAAAAAAAGAGGAATTTCAGCTGCTGTATGTGGGTCTGCTGATGTAGGAATAAATACTGAAATTCTGTGGTCATAGCGTTGGTTTCTTTCTATAATTTACTGTCTCCTTTTTATAGAGGAGTATTTAACTGACAAAAGAACACAAATCCTGGGTTCTTGTCTCTTGACTTTATTCTGGTTATTACGGAAACATTAGTACAGCTTGTATCCCCAAAGAGGAAAAATAAAATAAGCGTCAGCAATGTGCCAAAAGCAAGTGCTGTGTTCTCTAAAGGAAGAGAGAAACAAACAGAAACTGTTACTTCGATAAAAGTGTTAGAAGAATTTAAATGAAGGTAAATAAATTACTGGTATGCTGAATTTGGAGAATTAAGTGCATAGCTAAAATGGATATTCCCTGACACTCACATATCTTATTAGGCAGTGCTTTGACTAAACACACAAAAATGTTCACCCTGTAATGGCACTATGTAATATTTTCCTCTGCTACTAATTTGCTTTGTCATTTTCCATGGTATGAACAAATTAAATACCACACATGTCTCAAATAATTAGGTTTATCTTGGTCATTTTTCCTATTTTTCTGCTCATCTGTCTGACAATATCAGGTCAATGCTGGTGAGAAGTGGCATGGAGCAGGGGTACCATGAGCTAAACAAATCTTACAGAAACCCAGTTGAATCATAGAATGGTTAGAGTTGGAAGGGACCTTAAAGATCATCCAGTTCCATCCCCCTGCCCTGGGCAGGGACACCTCCCACCAGACCAGGTTCCTCCAAGCCCCATCCAGCCTGGCCTTGAACCCCTCCAGGGATGGGGCAGCCACAGCTTCTCTGGGCGACCTGGGCCAGGCTCTAACCACCTTCACAGCAAAGAATTTCTTCCCCAGATCTCACCTAAATCTCCTCTCTTTCAGTTTAAAACCATTACCCCCTCATCCTATCACTACACTCTCTGATCAAGAGTTCCTCCCCATCTCTTCTGTAGCCCCCTTCAGGTACTGGAAGGGTCTCTAAGGTGTCCCCGGCGAAGTGTCCCTTGAAGCTGCCGGGGATTTTCAAGAGGGGAAAACCAGCTTCTGAAACAATGACCATTTGGGAAGTTTTGCTGAGATTGCAAAGAAACAAGCAGCTCAGACAAGGCATCTCATGCCTGGGACAAAATCCCATGCAAGGTCTTTCAGGCCTGGAAGGACATCACTGTGCTAACCCTAAGAGACCATTGCCAGAGGCAGCCTTCCAAGCGTGGTGTCAGGACGTGTTGCAATAAGTGAAATTTCTTTACCATCACGCGCAGGGATAATCCCTCCTGGAACTATCTTCCTGCTAATCCCCTGTTTAGCCTGGCTTTTCAGCATCAACCAGCAAATGTGGCCCAGATACTGTAACTCCTTCTCTGAGACAGTGACCATCACAAACTACCCAGGCAATAGCTGTGTTCTCACATCAAAGCACAGGGCTTTTGTTTTATTTCAGTTAAATCTAGCTCTGTCTGTGTTGTCTGGCCAGTGGTTGAGTAGTGGCTTAGGTGTCTCTGCAGAGACTATTGGCAAGCCTCTGTGACGTACAGGCACACCACGTCCAGGTAGAAATTTTGCTAGTACTCAAAAAAAATGCTAACTTTGAAAAGTGGAGAATATAAACAGTGCACCAAGTTCACATTAAAAGAAAATTAACAGCAACCCCAATATATTACCTGAGCTTGGGTCCCTCAACTTCTGCATGTCTCATCTAAGCCGATTTGAGCAAGACTCCCAGTGCAGCCAGAGCCCTGTCCCCTCTGTGGGCACAACCAGACCTTCATAACTACAGGGCCTGAAAACCCCTCAAACTTCAGGGGATCACATTGTCGTGAGACTTCAGCTAATTGCTTTCTACATTTTTCTCCCCGGACTACCCTGTAACAGCTTGGTGGCTCAGCAAACGTGTTTTACGTTGCCTTCATTGCAGCAACCAATGTGTCTTCAAAGGAACCTGGAGAAGATGCTGGGAGGTGGTGTTGTGTGTAGGGGTGCTTGCTGCATCCACCCAAGCACCTTGGGCATGGTCTAGCCCCATGAACATGATGAATGCCTTCCTCCCACGTGTCCTGCTGCGTGACCAGGGATGAAGGTGCAGTGGGGTCCTATCAATGACCCTCAGAAGGTGTTTTTTGGGCCATGACTGCAGAGAGCACTGTGAGACCACCTCGTACAGCCTGGAAGCATTAGCCCTTGAAAGTTGATGTTCTACACCACCGTATGGGCCCAGGAGGAGTGTTATCAGTCCGCAGATGTTCGGGGTGGGCTGCCTGCTCAAACCAGGGCAACCACTCCAGCAGGAACGGTGCTGGCTGGCCCTCCTGGTCCTTCCCCATGGCCCACAGATGGGTCCAAACGCGCACCCTACAGCTTCAGTGTCTGCACACAGCCTTGAAAAGAAACTATTTTTATTCCTTCAGCCAACAGTGCAGCTCTGAAAGGTCAGTAAACACCAGCCGTGGCTCAGTGCCAGTGAAGTCAGCAGGGATCCAAATAAAATGAGACAGGTTTTGAACAAGATATTGTACTTTATTGCTGTGTAACGACCCATGGCCGCATACATACAGACAGCACGGGTTGTCGGCCAGCTTCACGCATGACTCATTGCCAGCTCTGGAAACACAGGCTGCTGCCTGGTGAGCCGCTCTGCTCGCTCGGGCAGCAGAGATGTCCCCGGGCAGAGCTAAAAATGAGGACTGGCCATCAAGGAGCACAGCTGGAGAGACATGGAGGAGGTCCCGTACCATGCCATAGGTTGGTGTCTCTCCTGGTGGCTTCTGACCCAATAGACAAGGACATGGGGATGTTTCATACTGGATGAAACTACAAAGCAAGCTTTCCCCTCGAAAGCACCTGGGCAAATGCTCAGATGCATTTTCTCTTTAATAAAAACATTCCTTACAACTTAAATGTGGGTGATGGCAAAGTTAAATGAGGTCATTATTGCCGTTTTGGTTGTGTAAGTTAGGACTGAACACCAAGAACATTTTTCTGTACATGAATCATGGAAGTTTATTTTCAAGGATCTGGAAAAGGACTTAAAGATCTAGATCCAGCTCTTAGACCTGAGGCAGATTTCCCGCAACATTTCACTCATCTGCCCCCTTGTACCTCAGTGCTCCATTTCTGCAAGAAAAGAGACCAATAAAGCATAACTTTTGTTTTGTACTTAAGTTTAACTAATTATTATTAATTTTGTTTATGTTTTAAGTCAGCAAAATGTTGTTGAAAAGGTTTAGAAATAAAATCTTGCTTCTGGTCCTAGCAATTGGAACGTGGTCAACGATTTGACAACTGGGATAAGAACTTCATCCCGAACAGAAATATTAAAACTACCACTCAAGATGAAACTTTGAAGCAGACCTGTACTCCATCTATCTAAAAGTTAACTCCACATCAGCAACTGGTATCATTTGCACAGCTTCCCCTTCCAGGCCCTGTTTTTAAGGGAGCTGCAGAACAGCACATTTCCACAGACAAAAGAACTAAGAAAATGTTCTGAATTTAAAAGAAGGAAAAAAAAAAGAAATGGAAAGATGAACTTAGTTTAGGTTAAGTGGAAATGGGGAGTACAGTGAGAAAAAATACAGAAGTTGAAAAATGCTCTTTTTAAAAACGGAGTGTCTAAACAGTATAAACCACATTTCCCACCTGTCCTTTAGGATAAATGGGGGGGAAAAAATAAAATTCAGAGCTTCAGGTAGCTGCAACAAGAGGAGAGACTTGCAGAAATGCAGGGACCATCCAAGACTAGTCAGAGATTAGGCCAGAGAGTATTTGCAGGGAATGTAATGCAAAGATACTTTGGAATTTTTCTGTTTGGGGAAAAAAAAAATTGTGTGTATGTGTGTTACCACCAGAAGCAGACAAGGAACAGAGAGAGAGTGTGAAGCAACCAGAAAACCAGATATCTGTGTGAGAGGAAGAAGAAAACAATCAGAGCAACATGCAAATTGGAGGGAGACCAGTAGCTGTAAATAGCAATTTGCCTCCTCCTTTTTGATTCCTGCTATGTTCAGGGAGACTAGACTTTGTAATTTTATTTTTTTTTTTCAATGGCACAGCATCCTAGAAGAAGCTGATAGCATCAATTCATTAATGAAAACAACATTTTCAGAACATCCTCACTGACACCTTTCCAAAACCCTTGACAACCGTAGAGAACCAGGGTCTGGCTGTCAATATTTTGTTATACGTGATATTAGGGGAGAGAAAAGTGATCTCATTATGTCAAGGTGGAGAGTATCAGTGGGTGGGTACTTGGAAAAATATGATTCTAATGTTAGCTCGAAAAATCAGCACTTTTGCAGTGTAAGCTTTTAGACCATGAAGACGAGGTTGTGTGGAACAGGATGCTAGTTCCAACAGTGAGCTGACGAAATAATATTTTTAAGCAAAATTATGCTTTATTTTTAAGACTTATCTCAACTTAATTTATTTTCAGTAATGCACTTGAACAGTTTAAAACATAAAGAAAGTAGAGGAGTAGCAGCATACTGAAGACTCAAAGTACCCCTTGGCTTATGAAAAGAGAAAGAAAGGTAAGACTTTCCATCAAACATATTTTTCTACATTATTTATTTGTCCTGCAGTGTAAATCTACATGCTCTCTATGAATTACACAGATAAGCAAAGCTGCTGTCCCAGAAAGCCTCTACTCTTAACTGTGTTCAAGGTAATTACCAGTGAGGAGCTGAAGACAGGCAGTCATCCTAGATTTTAAAGAGGAGTTTGAAGGCAAAGGGAGCATTTGTCTGGTGAATAAATGCACTAGAAAGTAGGAAAAGAGGCTGACATTCCCAGTGGGAGAGGGTACTTTCTAAGGAAAGAAGGGATTAAAAAGTCACTGGACTCAAATAATACAAGAAGACAGAGGGATGCCAGGGTTAGGTCCTTGGTGGCAGAGCAGTGGGGAAGCAGTCAGGGAATGAATTAAAGAAACATTGGAATCCAAAGGGCTGTGCAATGCTGAAGGTTCGACCCCCTATATTTTGGCTGCAGCGAGTAGATGGGAAGGGGAGAGCAAAATGTATTCAGGGAATAAAAGTAAAGGGTGACTAAGGATTGGACATGAATCCAAGGAAAGGATGTTTCAAGCTCACTTTTTAGATGCTATCAGCTCCAGTGTTTCCTAGTTTCTTTCTTTCTTTCTTTCTTTCTTTCTTTCTTTCTTTCCTTCTTTCCTTCTTTCCTTCTTTCCTTCTTTCCTTCTTTCTTTCCTTCTTTCTTTCCTTCTTTCTTTCCTTCTTTCCTTCTTTTCTTCTATCTATCTATCTATCTATCTATCTATCTATCTATCTATCTATCTATTTATCTATCTATCTATCTATCTATCTATCTATTTATCTATCTATCTATCTATCTATCTATCTATCTAATGGAGTTTGCATCTGTCACAGATTGCTCCTCAAGTATTGGCTTTTGGGTATTAGTGTTAGCTTTTGAGGAAATCACAAAGTTAAACCTTATGCAGAACTCTTGCTTGAGGCCTGCATGTCACCAAAATTCTGCTTAAACCCCTTTTTGAAGAATTCAGTAATGCACAAGTCTTAAATTCCTCAAGATCAGGGGCCTGCTATTTGCCACTTGTTTGTGCTTTCTGACTGGGTGACACTTCAAGCCAGTTTAAAGTATGTTTAAATGAGTTCCCTGACCCACACTGTATTTATAGGCATATTTGTGGGATTCTCTGTTTCTGTTACCAAAACTGCATTCCCACCGGTGTTCACCAGCCATGCACAGCTCCCGTTAGCCCGGATCAGTGTGAATTTATGATAATTGCCTGCCCTTTCTTGGCATGCTTTATTTTCTCCCAGTCCAGGACAGTTCTGGTGGACAAGCACAGAGCAGTGGGGTCTGGCTGACAGCTCTCAGGGAGAGAATTGGGCTGAATATTTGCTGACTGAGTGATCATAATCACCATTTTTAATCATGGAAAAAATGCTCCCCCTGCCCCGTGCTTGATACTGTAAATATATTCTTGAAAATGAAGCCTGTGTACAAATAGTGACTCTTCAAAGTACCTGTTGATACAATTTCAGAGGCAGCCAGCAATTGACACATTAGATGGTCTCTGGTGAGGGTCCAATTAGGTTCAAAATATTGTGAGAAATGCTGCAGATCTTAGCTGATGGACTGACAAGCTCCAGGTCATGAGAGCAGGATAAATGCAAAGTGTATAAGCATCTCTTATAATCTATTTAATCTCTCCTTAAAAAGCCTGTGTGGTATGTGCACCCTGTGTACAGTTATTCTACTTTTAGCTATGGTTTTCTGCTCCAAGATAGCAGTCTCTGTGTTCTGAACTCTAATTTTCTCTCTGCTTCTCTCTTTTTCCCTTTTCTGAGTGCCCTTTCTAGACGTTATAATTATCCCACAACTTGTGTAGTCACACAGTTTAGAGATTAATGAATTGCATTACACTGCAGACTTACCTCTTCCACTGGAATTACATTACAAATCAGCAGGATATATCTGCTGTTTCTCTGTAAGCACCTTACGAACAGCCACAGTCCTGCTGTGAGAGCATCTAGGGTGGCTGGAGAGAGAGGTCTCCTCTTCAATTTACTCCTGAAGAACCAAGTGCTTTAATGCAAGATTTGTGCTCCACCCCAGAATACAGTCACTAATGAGGGGGAGGTGTTTATGAAGTAATTTGCTAAATGTGTTCATATCTCATAAGCCTCATAAAGGGGTTTATTTCACCAGGAAGCCATTTTTCGGTGCATCGGGCTGCGATGCACTTGCCAAAACCACCCGTCCAGGAATGAGCGTGGAGTTAAATCAAAGAAACAGATGTGGCTGGGTAAGGCAGGTTTCCTTTCATGTGTCAAAAAAATAGGAGCACGTTCATCTGTTTTGCAATTTGCCAAGAGCGTTTTGCTTGGCTTCGTGGAGAACAGCAGCCAGACAAGCCAGACAAGCACTGCTCATGCAGTATTTGTACCCCGTGCCACCCATCCGGTGTAAGGCTCGGTTCCTTTAGAGCCCACTCACAGATTTGAACACCCAAGCTCCAGACTTGGTCTCCACTCCTAGCACGTTTGAAGGCCAAGAGCATCCTCTCTGGTTTGCTTGGATCGTGCAAGGGAGCTTCCAGCAGCTCCAGAAAATATTAACCTGTGTAACTGGACAGCGAGGAGGTGCCGACACACCACAGGCAAGATTTAAAAAGGCAAAGGACTCGGCTGTACCTGCTTCTGCTGTCTCTGTTCCCCTTTTCCTGAAAACACTGTGCAGCTGGGATTTTTGAAATAACAATAATAAAAAGTTGGGATTGTTAAAATTGGATGTACATCAAGGGAAACCCATCTGACCCGTATTTTTATATGATGGCTGTCTCACTAAGATGTACAGACCCCATTTTTGTTGGGTTTAATTCAGAATTGGCTGGGCTGGCTTCTCCTTATGGAACCACAGAGCCTGCCCGTTGAATTCCTCTAAACCCTCCAAAACAAAGATACAGTAAATCACCTTTTCTTTTTCTCTTTGAGTATAAATCCAGCTGTTCTCTGCAGCACTGCTTTCTAAAAGGCTCGGTTTCCACCAAAAAAATGAACAATGGACCAATTTTGTTGATAGAAGTGTTGAATCAGGGCACTATAGCATGCTCACAGCCCTTTTCTTTCCCATTCTTCACTAATAACAATGCCAATGTGCCTCCCCCAAGAGTCCTTATTGTGCACTCTCACTTAGATTTTGGAGTAGGAGTTTTAAGGAAAAGTGCTTTACTTTGTTTTCCTTTTGCATCCAACAAAGCTAACTCCATACCCCAAATTTATTGCTCCAGGGAGGATGTCAACATTGTATTAACTTACTTTTTCATAGATGCTGTTGGAAGGACTAAATGCAGACGGGACATCGCATGGAGTTTTGAGGAATGATCATCATCTCCTAAAAGATTTGTGTTGGGCCTTTTGTAATGAGTAAGGATTTTTTGCATAAGTTGCTAGTGCAGATCAACTCTTTGTAGGTTATATTAAAGAGAATGAGACTCCCACACTTATCTCCAGCTGTCATTAAGCCAGCAGCTAAGAACTCATTTGATTTCACAGTTCAGAAATTATAACATGTAAAAGACCCTCCAACTATCCATTTTCATGCTTTAGTTCTAGACTCTTAGTCTATTCATGGAGCTATGGCATTCTTGTCTTTAAATATTTTCAATATAATCCAAACCCTTTTACTTCCACAACATGAAAAAAAAAATGTCAGCAGAACAGAAGTCTTATTCAGAACAAAGTGGTTGTTTTCAAGGTTTTCATGCATACTTTAAATTGTTAAATATACTTACAATTTTCCAATCCAGCAGGCATGGGAGTGTTCCTCCTTGCCCTGCCTGTTAAATTTAGTCAGATGCTCTGAAAAGGGGAGAAGATTGTTCACCGCTGGCAGGTAAAATCAGGAAATAAAAATATTGACTCAAGACCTTTGCAGGACAATTAAACAGCTAATGAAAGGGCTGAAGTTCCTGAAGCCACAGGGAACAGGAACGAAGGGCAGCGTGGCTCGGTTTGGCACTCCTCTGGGTCCTGCTTCTGATACCAACGTGCTTTAGCTGGGGAGATTATAATGGCATGGTGGTAAAGTATCATGACTAACAGGCAAATGCTTCCTGAAGCATCTCTCATCCAAAACAGACGTTTTGTTCCCTATTTCTGTTTTTAGAGACAGGATGTTAACGTTGCTTTACCTCTCCTTTGGACAATTTGTGGCA
The DNA here is from genome assembly GCA_033628505.1 of Tringa tobata. Taxonomy (NCBI): domain Eukaryota; kingdom Metazoa; phylum Chordata; class Aves; order Charadriiformes; family Scolopacidae; genus Tringa; species Tringa tobata. The sequence goes on along the minus strand of JAHREE010000077.1, from coordinate 3,585,450 downwards.
GTGAAGCTGCAGCAGAGAAGCCGAATGACGACCGATGCAAGCGAAGCCCGGGGTCCCTGCAGAGCTGCTTCCCTGGTTGCCAACCAACTCTTCTGAGACAAACGTGAGAAGAAGGCTGGACACAGGAGCAGAAGTCTTCTCTCCCAAGGCCCTCCTGGAAAGCAATAGCTCCTCACTGCCATTATTTTCCCAAATCCTTGTGTGCCCCATGGACTGTGATTGGGAGCGGGAGAGTCACAGTGGTTTCCACTTGTAAAAACATTAGCCATCCTGGCTCACTCTGGCCCCAGGTGTGTGGTTACTAACTCCCCGAGTCATGTGCTGGTCCTAGAAGCTCAGGATTTTCTGATGGACGCGTTGAGCTTCGAAAGTCCAAAGATAACACTTTACAACTATAGCATGGCACAAGTTTTCATTTAGCTGAAAATATGCTGAACTCTGCTGGCTCAGTTCAGCCAGAATCCCCGTAAATACAGGTGTCTTTACGTTCCAAAGACTTAAGATTTCTGATTTTAATGGAGGCACCAGATGTAGGGACATGAGCTTCTGGGCTCCAGGGTTCTGTACTGTGCACCAATTTCCCAAACTAATTCATCCCCATTGCAGAGGCCCTGTGCAGGTTGCCCAGAGAAGCTGTGTTTTCTGTGTTTTGAGGGAACTAGAAGAATCATAGAATCATAGAATGGTTCGGTTGGAAGGGACCTTAAAGATATCGAGTTCCAACCCCCCTGCCCTGGGCAGGGACACCTCCCACCAGACCAGGTTGCTCCAAACCCCATCCAGCCTAGCCTTGAACCCCTCCAGGGATGGGGCATCCACGACGTCCCTGGGCAACCTGTTCCAGTGTCTCACCACCCTCACAGGAAACAATTTCTTTCTAGTATCTAATCTAAATCTCCCCTTTTCCAATTTAAAACCGTTGCCCCTTGTCCTGGCACTGCACTTCCTGACAAAGAGTCCCTCTCCAGCTGTCCCGTAGGCTCCCTTCAGTTATTGGAAGGCTGCTGTAAGGTCTCCCTGAAGCCTTCTCTTCTCCAGGCTGAACAACCCCAGCTCTCTCAGCCTGTCCTCATAAGGGAGGTGCTCCATCCCTCTGATGATCTTTGTGGCCCTCTGCTGGACCCGTTCCAACAGGTCCATGTCCTTTCTATGTTGGGGACTCCAGAGCCGGACACAGTGCTCCAGGTGGGGTCTCACCAGAGCAGAGTAGAGGGGCAGAATCACCTCCCATGACCTGCTGGCCACGCTTCTCTTGACGTAGCCCAGGATGTGGGGTGGCTTTCTGGGCTGCCAGTGCACATTGCTCACGTTAAGCTTCTCATCCACCAATACCCCCAAGTCCTTCTCCTCAGGGCTGCTTTCTAGCCATTCCCCGCCCAAACTGTATTTGTGCCTGGGAAGAGGAAGAAGAAGATATAATCATGTAAAAATCATGTAGTATTCAGATTCCAATAACTCTACCAAGACAAGGGTTAGCACCATGTGGCTGGAGAACAGCAAACACGGAACAGCAAATAGACATGTCTTTAAGAAAGCTGAGCGCTGGGCGGGAGGAGCAGTGATTCGGTTAATCCCCTGAGTGGAACTGCCAGAGCTCGCCTTGTTCAGCAAAGGCTAACAGGGGGTACGTCTGTCCTGTGCAAATATATCATGAGGATAAACATCAGGAAGGGAAAAGAGCTGGTTAAGCTAAAGGACAATATTGGCTCAGGAGGAAATGGTTATAAACTGGTCATGAATAAATTGAAACTGGAAGCCAGAAACAATTTTCTCACCGTCACAGTGAAGCCCTGGAAAAGCCTGCTGGTAGGAGAAGCAGACATTAACTATTTCTTACAAGATAGAGCCCAGGGAAGGGAATACGTGACATGACAGCCTGTGGTAGCAGAAGCTGGGATTGATGCGTTCCTAAGTGACAAGGAGCAGTCACTGGAAAAAGCCTATTAGCCCAGATGAGGAGTGTCTTCCCCACTGCCGTTTGCTGTGACTGTTAGTGTGGTGCTCAATGTATTTTGGGTCGGGAAATTGAGAAGGGGAATATTTCTGACCTGATCACGCCCACTGCACTCCGGATAAATCTGCCCAGAATGGTGCTAGCATCCTTGCCGTGAAAAGCACGGGATTTTATTGACCTTGGCAGAAGGTTGAGCCTACTGTGACACAACTCAGGGGGTTTTCTGCCTACCTGTGTTGCAGGGGAACCTCAGCTGGATGGTGGGGCTTGTTAGTTCTTTCGAATGGATAGAGCAATGTTTCACGTTCCACTGGCTTGCAGCAGGGCTTCTCTCACTTTTGGTGCTTTAACCTTCATTTTCAAAATGGAACAGCTTAGCCAGGTGCCTCCTACCTGTACAGGAATAACACCTTACTCAGAAATAGTTATTTGACAAAGGATCCTACTGATAATTTCATACCTGGCATATTTAGAGCAGGGGTTTGTTGCAACCGTTTACTCTAAAAAAGGCAGTTTCCAGAGGCCTCCTGCTGGAGCCTGTATGCAGATAAGTAAATGGTTAACATGAGCATTGAGGACTAGCAGAATATGCATGTTTACATACGGAAAAGAGCTTGGTAAGGGTGCCTGAGAGCAGGGACAGCCTTTCTTATGGCCAGAACATCTGAAGTGGTTGTTCTGATCCCCAAATTTTGTCACCTGCTTTATAAGGGGTCTATAAAATTCCCCATCCTGTCCTATTTGTTTTGTCCTACTATTAATCTTCATGTTGTGTGTGGAAGGAGACATACTGGTGACTGCTCTGCGTCTGCAAACACAAAGTGTGTTCACATTTGTAAATTGTCCTTGTTACTGTGCAACTGCCAGCTGCAGATATTTTTGTTGGTTTTTTAATTAATCAGTATGGCAAGGAGAGGGGGTGGAAGAAGCCCAAAGTAACAGACCGGTGTTTGTTTGCACTGACATCTGTGATTGTCTTCAAACATTTTTTGCTATTATGTCAAAAAATACAGGAACCGGGAGTCTTTGGGTCTTGTATTACTTTTTTTCTGGGTGTGAGTTTTATGTTATCTGGCAGAAAAATAATTTTTATTCTCGAAAATTACTTCACTGATGACCCACATATAACTGTGATTTTGTACTGTTACCCACTTTCTGCTGGAAAGAAAAAGAATTGATTTTATTTTGGTTTGGATTATATTTTTTCTGAGATCACTGGAGAGAAATAAATATATTATGCTTTATCCATAATGACATGTAATATCTTTTATGAGGGGGAGAATGAATAGCTTGACTACTTATAATGAAAGAAAAGACAAAGATACCTTTAGAAAAATGTCTGAACTTATTCTAGTATTAAGTAGAGACTTTACAGTAGCTTCACATTTTTCTTCTAGAAAAGAACCTTCATGCATCATTCATAGCAAGGATGAATTTCTATTCAGTATGCTGCTTCTTCACATATTACCTTCATTTTTTATCAGAGTCATAGATGACTCAACTCATTCATATAGTTCAGAAAAACCACAGAAGTACTCTTTTGTACTGCAAATAAAAGAGGAAAATAACTTTAATGCCAAAGAAATAGTTTGCAATGGTAAGCAGGTCTACTGAGCTGGATGAGAGTGTTATAATAAAATAGCTTTATCAAATCGTCTCCTGAACAAAGCGTTTCTGCAACATTTTCTTTAAAGTAGAAATTTCCTTCCAGCATAGGTACATGTATGTGATATACTTAACCACCTGGGGTCACTTACAAAACAGTCTGGGTCTCATGCTGTTTTCCATATCCTGCACTTTTTTTTGATCATTTTCTGGTTCATCCATCTGTCCCTGAGAGTCTGACAATGTAAGAGTCTGAACTTTGAAACCTGCTCCTGTGTGAATTAGAGCTGACGGGCAGAAGTCACATATATAACTAGCCATGTGACAAAGAAGTGAAAGAGCTGGTTTGGTAGAGCTGCCAAAAAGTAGGCCAGATGCAAAATATCTGCAGGTGTCTGATTTTGCACCCAGGGCTAGGTTTGAACAAGAAGTGCCTCAGACCATCCACCTGCCAGAGGTAGAATTGTAGAATCAATGTGTTGGGTTGGAAGGGATTTTAAAAGGCCATCTAGTCCAACTCCCCTGCAGTAAGCAAAGACATCTTCTGCTAGATCAGGTTGCTTAAAGCCCCATCCAACCTGACCTTGAATGTCTCCCGGGATGGGGCATCCACCACCTCTCTGGGCAACCTGGGCCAGTGTCTCACCACCCTGATTGCAAAGAACTGGGGGCTAGACCCTAGAGTAGGGACTAGAAAGGGTGCTAGACCCTGCTCCCTTATGGGGCCAAAGGAGACAAGCAGGCACAAGGCCCAGGTCGGCCATGTCTTGTAAGCTGTCTGACTTCAGCTCCAGTCACCCGCGCCTTTATGCTCTCTATTTTTAATTTGACCTTTCACGTCTAGTTGAGCCTCATCAGGTTTTGGCTAGTGTTCCTAACTTATTAAACCTAAGACGGGAAGTCCTAACCAGTGTTTACTCAAATAAAACCAACACTAAGGTCAAAGAATGAGTAAGAAAATAAGGTTTTTTAGAATTAGGCTAGTGAAAAAGCATCCGCATCCTTTGCCGTGCCTCTGAACAAGTTTTTTCAGGTGTGTATTGCCTTCAGTTTTCCCTGAGCTCTTGGGACTTCTGTTGTAAGTTTTCTTCCTTGGGCTTGTATTGCCATAATCAAGAGAGGCTTCTAGACTCACCTTCTGTTCATGAACTTTTACCAAACCATATTATTTTGTCGCATGTTATTGCAAGGAAAATGTGTTTTTATGATGGAGGGTTTCTGTAGCAGAGATTACTTCGGTCCTCTGCAATTACTGATCTAAAGCAAGCTGTTTTGGCAGATAACAGGAGGGTCACTCTCCTGCACTCTTTTCTACCCAGGGTGGTGATATTAAACAAAAAAGAAAAAAAAAACCCTCAAGTAAGTTACCGTAATAATGACTCTTTCTCATCCTTGACTCCAAGAACTCTGGTTTTGGAGCTTCTGTTTTCATTGATCTTACCTTCATGAAGAAGGTAATATCCAACCCTAAAGGAAAACATGTCCTGGCCCATGAAATGCCAAATACAGCAAAGGAAATGTTTTCCTTTTCTCTGCCTTTTCCTCCAATAACAGCCCCCCAATCAAAGGGGGTGATTTGCCATTGGTTATACTTCAGAGTGTTATTCAGCTATGAAAGGGATCTCAGTATTTTTAAATGGATGAAAATTTTCCATTGAAATAACCTTTTCTGCTTGTTTTAGCACAGTTTCAGTTCAGGCAGCCCCATACAGTTCAGTTCATCTGATAATAACAAAACAAAAGAGGCAGAGGAAAGGTAAGTAGATGTGAAAATTCCCTAAAGCCAATGTGTAGTAAATGTATCAAATACTTCTTTGACACACGGATATTTAATATTTGCAAAAGACATAAACCCACACCTTCTGATGTGGGTATGTCCACTGCACTCCTCCAGTGCCTCACCCTACCTTAATTATAGAATCACGTTTGCTATAGTGAAATTACTTCCGAATTTTGACGTCTGGCAAAATTGCTTCATCTACAGATTCCCTCAAGCTAAACAATTTGTCAGTTATCAGCTATAAAATATGTGCAGCAAACCCCTGAATTAGTGCCACATGCATTTAAATACAGTGGCTTCTAAAGCTGTTGTTCCTGCAAGAGTAATAAGAGATTTGCATGCATTTATAAACTCCCAGCAAATTAGACTATGCACAGTGCTGCATCATCCACTTAAATAGCCTAATACAGACATGTTAAACAACCTTTTTGCACAACACAAAATGGGGTGATTAATTACAATTAATGTAAAATGGGCTGTTTGACTCTAGTATTGTAATTTATATGGAAAGAAATGAAGCTAGCAAAGAAAACATTGCTGACTTCGCAATTTCTCAGAACATATGGTAAAACTGCAACCCAGGTTTAAATCAAAAGAGAACTTCCTGGAGGACAGGTTGCATTTTGAGAGCTGGAGGGAGCCAAAGAAAGAATTGCAGGAGCTGCTTTTTAGGTAGATGAGCAGTGTAGAAAAAGATCTGGAAACAAAGATATGTAGTTTGTTTATTGCTATAAAATAAAATAAAATTTCATTATTAGAGTTTCTTTTATTCCACTTGTAGCTGGCAAAGGATCATGGCCACCTGTAGATGGCAGAACTTCAGCATAGTGTCTACTGGCACAGTGAATGAAAAAAGCATTTTGCAGAGTGACTAACTCTCCCTCTTTTAAGATTAAATGAATGACCCTTGGGAGACATCTATTTTTCTGCTCTGGTCATTGGTATCATCAACCTTCTGGCATAATTTTTTCTTATCCTTTCATATAACTCCAGGCACAAGCATATTCATCTCTGTACTTGTTCCAACAGGTCCATGTCTTTTCTGTGCTGAGGATCCCAGAGCTGGACACAGTGCTCCAGGTGGGGTCTCACCAGAGCAGAGCAGAGGGGCAGAATCCCCCCCTCTCACCCTGCTGGCCACGGTTCTTCTGATGCAGTCCAGGATGCAGTTGGCTTTCTGGGCTGCCAGCACACGTTGCTGGCTCATGTTGAGCTTCTCGTCCACCAACACCCTCAAGTCCTTCTCCTCAAGGAAGATCCTGAGTAGACCTGACTCCCTAGAAGAGGTTCAAGCAGAAATATTGATTTTCTTGTTCATGTTCCCTGGTAGCATTTAACCTCGATTTTCTAAGCACATTCTCTGGCAATTGTAATGTACGTTGTTGCTTTCAATTTTGTTTGGAGACAGAAGCATACTTCTTTTCCGAGGCAGTGGCAGTATTTGTTAATTTAGTGTTCTGATCTTTCACCCTCCTGCCCTGAACCAATAGCCTTTGTCTAACCAACATATGTTTTCTTTCCACGGCTCTTCAGTCACCGCACCGTTTGAACATGCCGAACCAGTAATATTTTATACTGAAATGAGGTTCAGTCAGAAAGTTAGATCATAGCTAGATCAAAAGCATCAGCAAAACCCCTTCCTCTTCTGATCTCTGTTCCTGTGAACTGGGAGCATATCCTCAGATTTATCCCATTTCAAATGAAGTGGGGTCAAATAAGGGGGCAGTGCGTGCTAGAAATGGTTGTTTGTCAGATTCTGTAGTAAGAGGACACAGCAAGTAAGAACGAGTTTGAAAGTTTGGTTAAAACTCAGAACAGAACACAAGAAGAGAAGGAATTAGAGTGAAGTGCCCAGTGTCCTCTTTCTGGCAGTGACCAGCACTCAGGAACCAGTGAAATATAGGAAAAGTGAAATATATAGTGATTCTTCAGCGTCAATTCCTCTTACTCAATTTGGACAACATTTCTTTAATGAACTAACTAGACTTATTTTTTTCCCTCACTGTGATTAGCAGGAAGATCCTATAGTGTAGGATAATTTAAAGAAGAAAGGTGCTAGGCAAACAGGGTAGACTGGTCTCCTTGAATATGCCATTTTGCAAGTTCATGAGCAGTTTTCAAGAAATTGTTTCATTTTAGGTGAGTGACCACAGATTTTTGGGAAAAAAGATATCTCTCTCCATAACATACGCCTTAGCTGAGGCAGATGCATGCACTTGCTGGAAGTCATTTAGAAATTATAATATATCACCCGCTTCAAGTGACAGCATGAAATCTTTTTTGCAGAGAATTTAACTGAAAGCATCTCTGTATTGACTTGAGCAGGACTTGGCCGTAGATCAGACAGCCCAACTAGAAGTCAAGGCTGAAGACTTTTAATTAATATTTTTTTTATTTAGTTCAGCTGTCTGCATTGCAATTAAGAAGAAAAAGATACAAACAAGGGTAAAGGTCTTGTTCATCTGAAAACCTCTTTCTCCCAGCTGACAGAAATGTACAGCTTCAAAGAGTACATGGTGCCAAAATGTTCTTAGGCAAAAGCAAGTGGAAGTCATTTTGTAGTCGAGGATGATTTGGGTTTTGTACAGCCAACTTATGGACCGACTGCTGTTGTATATGAACAGGGGAAAAATCTAGTACCCTTTGGAGGTGGGAAGATGCATTTGAACCATAATTCTGGTTGATGGAGTTACAGAATCAGGCCCTCAGTCTTGTTTTATATCTTCTAATTTTTTCCTCAGCAGCTTTGCACAGTAGCTGCTGGTTTCTTACTGATGAAATTTTACACTCACCTCACACCAGCTTAGCACAGGTATAAATGTGAAGCCATTTGCTAAACTGGGGAAATCAACCCCTTAACCCATCCTACAAATATTTTTTTTCTTATGCAAAGATAATTACAAGAAATACGTCTTCCCTGAAACCTCATAAAATGCTTAGTTTGACAAGAACAGGAAAGTATGTGTTTGACGGCTTTATATTTGCTCAAAAGGACAGTAGCTACAGTAGAACATAAGTGCAGTCTGAAGATTTTCCAGGCTTTGGTAAAAGGGAAGAATTACAAAGCCAGGAAGAAGGATGGGAAGGAGAGAGGCTGTTTGGATTTGCCTGGTTTTTACTGGTAGAACTGAAAAGTCTCTAAAATTTATTAGCTTTGTAAATTGCTAACATTTTTATACATTATCACACAGAAGTTTATATATTACTGTAGAGGAACCATGTTGATTTTCAGATAAGAAGAAAATCTAGATAAAAACATCTAATAATTTCAGCTGGCATTGTGCTGACATACGTATGTAAGATCAAGTGACTGTACATACATACAAATAAATACACGTACATATATACACAAATATATTCTTATCATTAAGTACCCTGTCCCAGCACACCACTTACACTCTATATAACCAGAGATCTGCATGATAAGGGAATGCAAAACACCAATAGATCATCATAATGCCAAATTTACATCCATTTTGAGATGTGAAAATCAGTCAAGGATCAACTATATAACTTATGTTGAGTTCACAAGTTAAAGTTTAATATTTTTCCAGCTACCAGAACTAAAAAACCTGTTGAGAAAATGGAATCAAAACATATGAGCTTCTTATTAACTCGCTTGGTGATATAAATAACATGTAATGAAAACTTTCACTAACAATTTTTTCAGTAATACATGAGGCAGAATGACATACCAATGGCTGACTCCTGAGCATATTGGATTTCACAGAATCACAGAATGATATGGGGTTTGAAGGGACCTCTGGAGATCATCTAGTCCAACCCCCTGCCAGAGAGACCATGTTACACAGGAACGTGTCCAGGTGGGTTTGGAATGTCTTCAGAGAAGGAGACTCCACCACCTCTCTGAGCAGCAGTGTGGGGAAAATCATTTCAGCAGGAACAGAAAATGTGCTTGAAATGTACATTCCCCGAGACTGCATACATTTTGGGAACATAAAACAGCCAACGTCCTGTGCTGGCTCACCCTTCTCTGTCCTTTTTTCTCCCAGGCGTACTCCAGTCAAACTTCTTTCTTATACATGTCCAACATCTTGTGCAATTAAGCTCAAGTCTCATTTTTCTCTTTTCATCTCCCATCATCTCTACTGACTCCAGAGAAAGTTTGGGATGAACAGTCAGTTGCACACACTGTTACTGTTTAATTATTTATTGTTCTGGCAAAACTGTGAGAAAACCGGACGGATGCCCGTGTTCCACCTCTACCACCTATCTGGCATCCAGACATGCAGGCAATGGTCTGTAAAGATGGAAAAAATCAGGCTTAAAGAGATCTGAGCCCTCCAAAAATTTGGCTTAATATGTAGTATAAAATGGCAGTCTACTGTACGCTAAGTTCTCACACTCCTTTCCTTCAAAGCTCAAACATATAAGGAATTGGTTACACGGCTTACTAGAAAATGTGGTATGGATAAATACATTTGTAATTTAATTTGTCTGGCTGTATACAGTAATTCTTGTAATAATATAGCATTATCCTGTATTATATAGCATGTGCTCAACTGCACCCAGGGAGATCCACCCTGGGTGGAGAACGTGGAGCTTGGCTGAGTGTGCTGGTTTTCAAAAATGAAGTAACATGCTGGGAACCTCAAGTTTATCAGTAACCAAAAGTCACAAAACCAAATAACTCTTAAACTCTCTGTGAAAGAAGTTGTCCTGAGTGCATTTCTGGACCAGAATGGATTTCTACTGGAACACGATGGACTCTGGGAGACTTTTGTGCCCTGTTTAGTGTTAGGAGTTAATTAGATACCATCGTTGTAAAACCTTCTCTTCTATGTTATTTTGGCTAAGCTTTCTTTTGCAAAATATTTTTTATAAGCCTGGCGGCAGAGGAAAGATATTTTTATTTTTATCCCGAAAGAAAAAATAACTTTGCTTCTGTACTAACTCTTCTTCCTCCTCTCTGGGAGCAGTCCGAAAATAATACATCATGGGATGAACTATATGTTATGCAATCTACTTTTACTGAAACTCAAAGTAGTGTAGTGTCTTCTGGTTGGTAAAATAACAGAGCTTAGAAGATAATTCTATAAGTGAGTAAAAACAGGGAGTTGTTTTTTTTATTTTCCTCTGGGATCAGACATCAGCAGATCTGTTTTGCTCCTCTGGAAACTTTCATGCCATATTTGCAAGGCATTTGTGGAGTGAAGCAAATTAAACTAGCATCCAAATCTCCAGTTAAAATAAAGTCAGCACTGGTCTAAATTTGCCACAGTGTCAATACGCCGTGACAGATGTAAATAGAAAAAACCCACCTTAAATTATGTGCCTTTTGTATTTGGTCTTCCCTTACAGAAATTAGTGCACATCTTGCTGTACTAGCAAAATCCAGCTAGGTTGGTTTTTTTGGACTTGCTTTTTGCTTGTATTTTTAAATATTTTTTCTTGTACTATAGGAACACGCTAAAGCCTGGAGGAGTATTGCAGATGAACTGTGCAAGGGAACCTCAGACAGACCCAGGCTGGAAGGGTGGGAGAGAGATTAAGATGTTTGGGTGTACCCTGGACTTTGGCATGAATTCATAGGCTACCCTTGCCTTCATTACTTTTCTTTTTTTTTTTCTTTTTGTAATTCATAATTATGCAACCAACAACAGTAGACCTCTATTGTGTGATGGAGGAACAAGATCTGCTCACTGTTTTCAGGAATTGTGAGTGGAAGAGTGCCTTGTGGTATAGCTTTTTTCATGGGAAAACAAGGAAAGAAATGTTTTTCTTCCAGTCCAAACTGTCAATCTCTGTCGTTACTTCTCCAAGATGATAACACATCCTGCTAAACAAAATGCCTTCCTGAGATGTGAAGTGGTGGCCTGGCTATGGATATGCACTATACCACTAATATTTTATGTTTTTAAAGGTTTCCTTGGTTTTAAATATTGAAAGAGTACTTTTTAAAATGGGATTTCAAATTAGACTTCAAAACTATAAACAGATGAGAATTCCTGTGGCAAGAAGTGCTCAAGGTTAAGGAATTCCCTACTCCAAGTTGCTGGCAAACACAGAAAATTACATCCAAACCCCAATTTGATTTGCATAATCTTTTCTCAAAGTAATAATAAAAAAATTGCAAATTTGTTGGTAATGGAAATAAAAGGAAAATATCAGAACTCATATGTTCCTCTGGTAAGGGATAAATTTGCAATTAAAGTTTTAGATTTTTTCTACTTATTTTCCCTCCTTTTAATTTGATTATTATGTGATGAAGAACTGCAGCCAAACTGAGTGCAGACTTGTATAATGAGAGAATAAAAGCTGATCACACAACCCAGGAAATTCTTGTGCACTCAAGGACTCCAGTATAAACTGAGTGGAATTTAGCAAATGGAAAGACGATTTAGTAGCAGTAATTAAAAAGTCACGCAGGTAAGTTGAGTTCATGGAGTTCTGCCTGAAATTGCTTTGGGAATATGCATTTTTTTAATCATTAATATAACTAGGCCATTTCAGTGTTTTCCCAAGTTCCTCTCCTCTCCTCT
>JAHREE010000077.1:3548294-3573470 GCA_033628505.1 Tringa tobata | reverse complement strand
TAATTATTAATTTACAGGGTCATAATCTTCAAATGAGGCCAATAATGTACATAAACTCCTTCCTTCATTATCTCAAACTGTCCTGTTTTGTTCTTTAATGAAGGTCAGGGAGTAGAGGAAGATGTGTCATGTTTCCTGTTGAGGAGGCTGCTTCAAAAACCCAAAGTGGTCTTGTGTGGGGGAAAATCCTTAAAGAATGAGCATGAATTCACATCACATGGGCGATGTAATGTAGCTTCCCCAAGCCCACATCTAGAAAACAAAGCAGGAAACTACTTCTGCTTTTCTCTAACATCACCAATGCCTATCATCACCAAGTGAATAAAGAACAGGGTGTTTTATTAGTCAGAAAAAATTAGAAATGATATTTTAACCAACAGAGTTCAGGACTTAATAAATAGAATTCCATTTATTTCATACTCAAGCCATTACCTTTTTAAAACAAATTAGAAACTCTCTCAAATGGATAATTATAAAATACTGTCTGAATCACGGCATTGTCAGCACCAATTTGTCTTGTAAATTCATTGAGTCTGTGACTAAGTAATTACTTCTAATTCCAATTCAGGCATCACAGTCCCTGATAAATACATAGCTAAAGGTCCAGCAGTCTGTTGCAGCCTTCAGTCAATAACTGTCTGGTACACGGGCACACTCGGCTCTGAATTGCAAAGGGAAAGGAGAGGAGCACGTTTGGTTGTACATATACAAACTGAAGGCTGGGTTAATAAAGTCTGTTCTGTGGGAATGTACCACTTCCATTTTACACTGGTAGGCACCAAATGACAAAGGCAATTCACGGCTCGAAAGATATTAAAAAGTATGGTAGTACTGCCAGAGCACTCCTTTCCATTTCCTTCGCTTCAACTGTTTCTACCCCTCTTCTCCTTGTGCACTCAGACAGATAAATGACTCCTGTATTGAAAAGATTCCTGCAAGATTTCTTTGCAATAATGAGGCAAAAACTCTTGCTTCTATCCTTTTGCTTACGACTTTTAATTATGCCTCAGTCACATTCCAAAGCAAAAAAGGTACAGTAAGAGGTAAGGATTTTCAGCGAAACAGTTGATGCCTTTCCCCCTCACTAGAAGTGGCTGTTTTTGAAAATTCAGGAATCACAGAAATGCCTAAAACAAAAAGTTGTAGTACTGTTGGAATTTAAAAATGAGGGAGCTCACGGGCATGAGTGAGACAAGGGAGAATATTTCCTAGCAGACCAGGCGATTTTTTTTAGGTCGAAGATATTGCCTCTCCTGACAAAATTTGCTTCTTGTTGAAAACTGAAAAGAAATGGACAGACTGATACTCCACTGAACACTTCTTTTAGAAGGATAAACCTAGCTGATAAAACTGCAAGTGATGGAGTGAAAGTGTTTCCTTAATTAAAAAACAACACTGCCTTTCTCAATGTGGCGTTAATTTAGACTTTGCTGTTTACTCTAGTAGGAAATGGTGACATTTGAGTTTTAAGAAGAGGTCCACAGGAGTATGGAAAGAGAAATGGGAAAAGCAGCTCAAGCTCCCTCCCATGGGTCAGCCCTCGCTCCTGCTAGAGAGAGAGGGTGAGGGCAAAAGCTGTGATCACACTTTGGGTCCCCCAAAACCCTCTGTTTCCACCACCTCAATCCTCCACAGGGCTTCGCCATTGGCTTTACCCTAAAACTGGGATCTTTTGCTTCAGAAACTGTTAGAAAGGATGTAATTTTTTGGCCCAGATTTTTTGTCGAGACTCTTATCCACCTCTCCAGTCATGTTTTTAACTTCTGTTATTAAATTATGAAAACCATGTGATGTCTGATTTACTTTATTTTCACTACTCAACATATTTCCCTTGTAGGTTAGTGCAGGCCTGGGTGACAATGAGGTATTTAGTTCAAATTGTCACAGATATTTTCTCCCCTATCAGCAACAGACAGTTTGGAAGACATCATTGTTAAAAGTGGGGATACTGTCCCACATACACCCAATTTTCTTGAGATCTTCTTTTGCTACGTTCATTACTAAGGAATTATTTCACTCCTTCCAGTTCTCTTTTCTCTGCCTATAACCCGGGCTACCCTTGCTTTCTCTTTAAATAGAGACATAATAGACTCAGATTTATCCCGGAAAACATACTCTCAACAAAAGTGGTGCTCTTTCCATACCATACTGTGGTTTAAGTGCTGGGACAAAATCCAGTGCTATACTTTCCTGTTTTGTTGGGAGAAATCTAAATGAAGCATAAGGAAACTCAGCTGCAGAATGTATCAGCTTATAACAGGGCTCAAGTTCACCCATTTTGCTCAGTTTCTGGAAAATCAACCCAAAGCAAACCTCCTTCCAAACACTCCCCTCCTTCCAACCTTTGTGACCACTGCCTGAGGGTTCAGCTGGTGTCCATGCTCTGTGTGTCATTTATGTGGGTGGCTCTTTTATTTATGACATGCTCTGACAGATTTTTCCTTGCAGACAGGTATTGTTGTTGCGCAAAGACCTGCAGCCGCTGTGCTTCCCTGTCCTATGGTGAATGGATACATTTCCCAAAACAATTGTCTTAACTAATTATTCACTCAAGGAAAAAAAATAAATATTTAATTAAGAGAGCTCTTGAGCAAAATTACATCTGTGGTGGTGTTGGGGATAGGATATAGAATCATAGAATTGTCTAGGTTGGAAGAGACCTTCAAGATCATTGAGTCCAACCATCAACCCAACACTGCCAAGTCTACCACTAAACCATGTCCCTCAGCACCACATCTACCCGACTTTTGAATACCTCCAGAGATGGTGATTCCACCACTTCCCTGGGCAGCCTGTTCCAATGCCTAACAACCCTTTCAGTGGACCCTGCAGGCTGCCAGGTAACATCTTCTCATGTTATAAGGGTGAAGGACTTTTTTGTCTTGTGAGGATTTCACTAAGTTGCAGATTTAAGATCATCTGCTTTCACTAACTGGTCAGGAGCAAGAGCAGTCCTAAAAAGCAAGAAAATAATCTCAACAAATCTAACAAAATTTTTGACTTTGTGGAAGCACCAGGATTTCTGGGGTGCCTCCTCTTTGCAGATCTTCAGCCTTTCAGCTATATTATCTGCCTATAAATTTCATGTTCTATTGCAAGAGGAAAATTAATTGCTTTCATAATATCAGTAACAATAATTATTTTTCATATTATAAGCTGACACCATCTTATGCCTTTTACATGTTAAATGATATATGTCTTGTTCAAGCATGATGGATTTTGTTCCCATCAATGCTCTTTTGAGCAACTAGTACCAAATCTTTTATGGTGGAGGGAAAATACAGTATTTCTTGACTACTCAACAGGGAGGCCATTTGTAATGAAATTCAAACATCCTATGTAAAGCTAAAAGCATTTACTTTATTAATTAATCTCAACGATCTATAGCTCTGTTTGAGGAAGTAGTCTACTAAGTCATATTGGATTACATGCTTGTATCTGTGTTTAACTACATGTGAGGAAACATGGTAACAGCAAGAGAAAAAATAACAGAGCTTGATTATGTGAGTTAGTCAGAATTTGGCCACCTCCTCTAGAGTAGCTAACTTTTATATGGTTTGGTTTGGAAAGAGCCAGGGCCATGTCACATACTAAAAAAAGAACATTATCATTCTCTTTAATCCTGCCTAAATTTGTTACATTTGGTATGAAAGAAAGCAGGAATCGATGTTCAAAGAAGAAGCGCTAAACGTGAATTAAAGGAATTTGTGAATAGCTGTGAGGGAAAAAAAATGACAAAAAACAACCACCAGACAATACTGGCACCTCTTGTCAATTGTCTGACTGAAGTGTTGAAAAAAAATATATATTACATTATATACATATATTACAAAAGTGTTGAATATATATATGTGTATAAATAAAGAATGACTTCCAGTGTTTTTTTCACTATTTATCACCTGTCATAGGTCTGAGTTAGTTGGCATCAGGCTTCAGCCTACTTAGAAAAGAGTGATATCAGCAACGAATCATTTTATTACCTCACCAGTGTACCCCTACAACTTGATGATGATGATGGCCCTAAGGAGATCTAACAGTTTGACCAACCTTGTCCAAGTACACAGATGAGGTATGGAGGGACTATTCTACCAAAGAAGAGAAGACTTCCATTTCACTGTCTGTTCAGCCTGATGTGTGTTTGCCACCAGAAACTGTCCAAAATTGCCTCAGATAGATTTTAACTGTTGTTAGATTCCTCTGGTGTGGACAACTGTCCATGAGGAGCCCACCTGAGACCATCATTTCTTTCCGTATGAACTGCCAAGGCAGTGCCAGGCAGTGATGTGTTCCAGTCCCTGATGGCCTGAGCCATGTTTGAATGTAGATATTAATAACAAAAGACCTATATCAAAATAATGATAGCCCTAGTGAAACGTGATTTCTCTCATTTCGATTCTGGTTGCAAAAAAAGTAAGTTTTCATTTTTTATTTCTGGGTGAAGGGAAAGTAGGTGTAGATTCTAATTTCAGACAATGAAATATGCCTCAAGGCAAGTCTCAAGTCTCTGTCCTTTAATTTCCTTCATTTTTATTAACCAAAGTTCCCTCTAATTTCTAATCCCCTTGCCCTGCACATTGACACCAAAGCCCTGGCGCTGACTTTCGCAGCCTGCTTTGTGGTCTGCTCTTCCCTGGAAAGTAGATGTCCTCTGTAGTCTGCCCATGGACTATGGCACTGTGCACCACCCTTAGCTGAGGCAATGCTTTTGATCAATTCACAAGCTGGTTCCTAGAGGACGTTGGCAAGGGATCCCTTACAGTGGGAACAAAGACCTCTTCTGACTTATCATGGCACCTGAAAGGCAAATAGAGTGGCACTCTTTGTCAGTAGTCAGGAGGGGGGGGGCTGTTTTATCAACAACTCTAAAGTACACTAATTCAGCAAGGGTAGAGGTAAACAAGATTGTGTTAGCTCTTATGTGCCACTAGAGCAGATCCTCGTGCTGTTCCTTGATGTTGTGAAGTCAGGATTTCCTTCTTCCTGCTTTCTTCTCTGCTCTGTTTTTTTCACAATCAGGCCTTCCAGTCTCCTAGGTGCTATGCAGAACTGTTCTTTTCCACCACTTCAGGGATAATCATAGAATAATAGAATGGTTTGGGTTGGAAGGGACCTGAAAGATCATTGAGTCCCAACCCCCTGCCCTGGGCAGGGACACCTCCCACCAGACCAGGTTGCTCCAAGCCCCATCCAGCCTGGCCTTGAACCCCTCCAGGGATGGGGCATCCACAGCTCCTCTGGGCAACCTGTTTCTTTTCGTTGGCCTGGAGGGGCAGCAGGTTTGTGGAAGCTCTGAGTAGCAGGATGCTGATGACTTGTTTCACTCTAGAAGCGAGATGCCATAAAAGACATGGAGTTTGTTGAAGTATCACAGTAAGTTGTCTGAATATTGCTTTCTGTGTATTTGGCCTAGAAACCTACTGGCTCTCACACTAACCGGACCTTATAATGGTAATGAACATTTTTTCTCTGCCTCGTATCTGTAAAGATAATTTTTCCCATAATGTCATGGTATTCAAAGGCAGTATTATGCAATTCTCTAGTAGCATTGAAGTTCTCTGTGCATATCTGGTTACACCCCTGGGGCTGTCTAGGAGTTAGGCATGCTTTCTTTAAGATTGTTAACAAAAGAGTTTGAACAAAACCATTTCTGTTTTGTCCATGCTCTCTTTCACAATTTTAGAGTCTTATCACATCAGCAAATTGTTGTCTTATGACCTGCTTTCCTCTCTTTCACGCATCCCTGTATGCCCTTTGGTGCCATGTTGTAACAGTGACTGTTATTCCCCAGTTTCTCTCGTCCCCATCCCCTTTCATATTCTGCACCTGGTGTTCAAGTTCTTCCGTTTTATTGTCTGGGCTCATTACTTTGTTATATAAAGGTACTGTTTGTTCCCGAGGGTAGGGTTACATTTATGTAACTTCAACCATTCAAATGTTAGGTATCTGGGCTGAGAGGGGTCTTCTGTATTTCCTCTGGTCACAATTGAGAGAAATAGGCAAATCCAGAAGTTGATTTGTCCCATCTGTTTCAGGCACTTAATTTAAAATGGGATGAACAATCTGCTGAATGCATTTTATCTCTCTGCAGTGACTTTAAGTGGAGGTAGTTGACTAGAGTAGCCAAGGTGCACAAATGTAAGATAACTGATGTTAGGTGAGATAAATCTGGATCCGAGACCAACCTCATTGTCCAACTTCCCTCAATAGTTAGTACAGAAAAATAAGCACCACCACTAGACACATTTTCCCCTGTATACTTGGATGGCATGAATTGCTATTTGGAGTGTCTCTAGAAATTAGGGAAGAAGCATAAACTAACTTCTGACAGTGAAAACCAGGAGACATGCATGTCACTCAAACTGTGACACCGTACAAATGCTACTGTCATCAATATTAATGTTTCCTTTCTTCTTGAAAAATGCACTTAAACACACTGCTACTCCTTCATCAGGTATGACAACTTTGTGGATATGTTTTTCCACCACTTATGGGCTAAAGCTAACCATAGAAATTAGGCAAGCATATCCCAGAATCTTTCCCACATCACTGCAAATATATACCATTTTTCTTTATCTGTCCCATCTGAATGCTATAGAAATTGTGTGTACCCAGGCAGTCACATGCAAAATCATGTTCCTCTTTTCACCAGCCATGAATATGATCTTGAATTTGCTTCATTCTCTTGTTTTAAAATTTTATACTCAATAAGCTGCAACATATTATCAAAAAAAAAAAGAAAAAAAAAGAGAGCGGGGTTATGAATTCAGAATAGAAAGTGAATGCACAGTTCTCAGCGATAAAAGTGAGCAACTCGAATATGATGAATCAGTTGTAAAGCAGAGTCTGTAAACTGAAAAGATCTGTTCTCAGTCAACCATGGTTAATTGGGCACAATGCTTCACTGGGGAAAGGCAAGTGTGGTAATTCCATGAATGGAGAACACTGAGTCTCATTGAGATTTCAGTTTTGTGAGAGGACCATCATAACCAGTTAGGTGTCAATGCTTGCCCTGCTCAGTACTTTAAAAAAACCTTGCAAGTTGGTCGCTGAGGAATTGGACAAACAGTTGTTATACTCACAAAGTGCTTTATTAATATTCTTATCGCCAACAGGAGAGGAAGCGAGATATCATTGGATATTAACACAGTCAGTTTAATCTGAGAACTGTTCTGCCCTGAAAATACTGTGAAGTCAATAGGCACTGTAGAGAGTCAATGTTTTTGAAAACAAGATTCATATAATCACTTTTGGAATTCAGTTTTAAAAATTCACACACAAGCTTATTGGATTATAGGAGCCTTATTTATTCAGTAATACAATTGCAAGTTGTTACTGCACTCCAGGTCTTATGCTCTATACATAAGCTTTACCGTATAATAAATGTTATGGATACACCATGTGCTTTGTTGCTTCACAAACGAATCAAAATACGCACAGTTTTAATTGGTGTAGCCCCACTTTGCAACCTGAATCCATAACTTACTGAAATCACCTGTAAGAAACCTATGGACTTTAATGAGAAAAGGACCACAGAAACAGCTCTGTAGACTTTGTTGATGGATGACTCAGGTACCAAGTGACCAAAACAATTCTCATTTACTTTGTCAGCTGTCAAACAAATGAATGGTAACCATTTTCTTTGGGTCAAAGAGAAGACAAATGAAAATTATATTGAAGAAGGATGGGTAGTATTTCCTGACATCCTTGTGCAGTATCCAAATGGTCAGATGGGTCTAGAGAGGTTTTCAAAGTTGTATGAAGACCTCATCTACCTTAGAAGTGTACTTTCCTGCTCAGTGAACAGCTGCAAATTTTAGTTTTTTAATTTATTAATCTCTCCAGGTCGCTCTTTCTATGTGCTGGGTTTTTAAAACATAAAAAGGTTCTAGTAATTAGTTCTGTCCTTCAAAGATGCTTACATAAGTAAGCATACATATTATTTCTTGGTGTACTGATAAGGAGTAAGCATTTAGTTGGACTGTGCATACCTGTTAAATCAGGTTTTCCATGTCATTATTAAATATGTCTCTATATATGCAATGTAACATTTCATTTGCTCAAGCCTTGGGAGAGACAGCCTCTTGAAGCCATGTGATAGGGGTGTTCTGCTGGCTGATCAAGTCGACCATTCTGCTACCTCCCAGATAGCACTCTACGTCCTCTGACGGGTGGAGGGAAGGATTTATCCTTTGCTTCTCTCTTTCTTCATTATGAGTGTTCTTTGGTAACTCGGGTTTTACTATTAGCTGCCTCTCACAGATATTTGTGAGCTCCATTAAGTTCAAATGATCACCATTGCTGTAAGAGGCTCTGCTGAAGCCTCTGCATGTGCACCAGTATATTTCCTATTTTTTACAGTTTACAGGTTTTCTTCAGTGATCTGGGTCTCACACAATGGTAAATTAATTCTTTTTCTTCACTTCTTCTCTCTCTGCTCCCCCTGATGGGATGTACCACCTAAAAGTCATCTGTGGAAGTTAAACGGCTTCCTATGCTGGAGTGCCATTCAAAATTCCTTCTCTTTTTTTTTCTGTTTTGGTTTGGAGAACAAATGGTGAACCAAAATCCTGTTTACTAAGCCTAAGTATAACCTTTCCCCATTTTCCTGGTATTACTGGAAAACTGCAAAGCTGTCATACCTTTTAAATGATGCATCACAATGAAGTGCTAAAACAGAGTCCCAATTTACTCTGGCTTATAATTTTCTGACAGACGCCAAGAAGAGGCAGGGAGCTCCATTTGACTAAACTGGAAAAAATTCCACAGAAGACGAGTCTAGCTCACTTTTTTTTTATTTATCATTTCCGTAAGCTAGTCCACCTCTTCAGTCAACATCATAAATATCGAGGGCAAACAGTAAATGTCTATAGTTTGACGCATTTGCATAGAAGACTGGCAAGTGGGTTCCCGTGCTCTTAAAGGGCTGTCCCTGTCTCAGTTGGGGCTGTAGTGGAAGAGGGAGGCTGTCCTGCTCTAAATACTAGATTCAGGAAATCTTTTCAGCTTTTTGGTGTCAAAGTCAGTTTTACCTGTGGGCAATCCTTCAGTGACTTTGCAGGATACAAAGGAGAAGAATCATTGCTCTAATTTTGTGCAACCCAGAAGGCTAGATCTGGGTCTTGAAGCACAGGAGTCACATTTGAAAAAATAGAGCTCCTGATGAGTGCTAAGTAGAGAAAAAGACAGGAATGAGAGCTTAAAGTATAACACATTCTTCTTTAACAGACCTCCTCTATAACACATCCGGGGATAAGATAACGGGCCATTATCAAAGTGAAATGAGAGCACAGTTCACATAAATCTTGAAAACTGTTCTGCAACCTGCTAAAGCCTCTTCAGAATTTTAAATGAATGGCTATTAAAAGCATGAGAGGGTATTCTTATGTCACTTAGATTTCATCAAGCGTGAAATACAAATACGCTGGAAATCTGTGGCAAAATTCTCATTGTCTTTTGCAGAACTCTAAGTCTTCCTAGTTCCATTCTGTTTTCACTTCTTTTCCATAGCTTTTTAGGCCTGTTCAAGATTTCTTCAAGATGTACCCTTGTGGACTTCTGCTGTCTTTCACATATTCAGGATGTTAAAGTATTCCTTTATAAAATATCTGAAAAGGAAATGAGAAAAACAACAAATGCACAAAATAGGGTGTGATCCAAGTCTTGTTTATGTCATCACAAGTATTTTCTATTTATGTAAGGTGTGAGGTTCGGGCTCTTCAATGGCAGCAAAAGGCTGATGTTGAAATCCCTTAAGCAGCGATGCAGGTTAAATGAATGGGATTTTTATCTGAAGGAGGAGTTTAATTGCTAGGAGGACAGGCAGTAAAATACTACCTTGCCCCCACCCCCTCGTTTGTGGAGGTTAAAAATAGCTTGGTTTGAGCCTGTTGGAGAGTGTTTCCACTCTGCTGGCTCTCAGGCCAGCTCTGCCCATGCTCAGGCTGGCAAGCAGCAACCAGGTCTGGGCCACCAGCCACGCTGACGTGTTGGGTCAGGAAAATCCCCATGATAATGGGTTGCTCTACACAACTCTTGTGAGCTGCCATACCTGCAGCAGACAGAGGGGGACTGTGTCCTGCCATGTCGGGACATGAGGAGAGTCACCATGGGTGACTCATGGCCCCCAGTGGGTCTCTGCCAGTGCCTGGGACAGTGCTTCAGAGTCTGGAGCATGTTTATCTCACAGTATGTGGAGTAAATGCATATGAGAATATAATTTTACATATTATACAAGGGAAATATTTTTTCTTTTATCTATATTATCTGAAAGTAAACAGTTTTACTCCACTGAATAGAGGAGGAAGTCGGGCTGAGCTTAGTGACCTTTTGATACCTACTCTGCAGACATGTCTGAGGTGATACTCCCTAGGGGATCCCTCAACAGACAGTAGAGCTATGTAGGCATTCTGAGGGTAGGATTTGTCAGTCTGTTCTAGACATCTTCTTTAGGATGAGATTACCTGCGTTCTAGAAATGTCCATTCATCCATTAGTTGCAAAGAGCATGTAAAAGGACAAGCTTCGTGGGCGCTCAGTGTCAAACAGTTTCTGATAGTTTTGCCAACGTGACGTCTACAAGGTGCTGTGAAAGGCATGTGGCAGAGGAAGGAGTTTAATGACAGTCCTTGACTGACACCCTAGAAAATGGACCACTCTTCATAGGACACTCCAATCTCCTCTAATCCCTACTTTTTAACGAAACCCACCAGGCTGTAATAAACTCAAGTGTGATTGATTTCTACTCTGGAGTTTGCCCTGAGCTGCGAAAAAGCAGAGGGATGCTCCAGCTGAGGATCACCACTTACTGGCAGAGCTGTGTGTGGGCAGGACACGTTTAAACAGCACCTGTCCATGCTAAACCTGATTCGAGTCAACGCCACAAGAACATGATATTGTGCCATAAATGAATAATGAAATGAATGACGAAAGAGATGTGTCAGCCCAGAGGGAAAAAGAAAAACACTATTTTTTTTTCCTTTTCCACCTGCAGTGGGTAATTTTACTCTGAATGCCATATACATAGTACTTCCAGAAATGGCATTTCACTGCGGCAGATTCAGAGGGAGGTGTTCACAGGTTAATATATACGAGTAATGAACACTTCATTATGCTGTCATTACCAGTTAAAAAAAAATAAATGTAATTGGTGAGTAAATGTTAAATTCTTTCATATCTTTTTTCAACTTTATAATTTAAAATAACCACTGAAAAAGGGATTTAAGATGAACATTATGAAGAGAAAACCTAGAAGTTCAGGATTTTAACAATTAATACTGCATCCTACTATCACCTACTATCAAGCCTCAGGGTTTTCCTCTGATTGGGTACGTGATTCCTCAGATGTGTAGGGAGTTGTCAGGATGAGATAATTAGTGTAGTGTGAACAGGGTCCAACACAGCACCCTGAAGAATTTTATTGCATGAAATTAGCCCGGAGTCCCTCCAGTCTCACGAGATAAGCATAACCTGCTGGAACAAGATGGGGATGATGATGGCTTTGAAACATCGACTGTTGAAGATTGATCGTCGCGTGAGGAAGAGCACCATGTTGCCTCCAGTGGATCTGTTGTAGCCATTAGGGTGAGCATGTAGTAATTCCTGCTGAGGCTGGGAAAGGAGCAGACCAAATTGTCAAATGAATAAATGGTTCCCTTTCTGAGCAAATCTTTTTCCATTTTTCACTAGCTAGAGAAAGCTGCTGCTGCTGCTGTTGACTCTGCTCTCTAGTAAGAGAGCAGTCTTCCTTTCCAGACCATCGGTATTTGCTTGAAATCTGCTTGGAGCCCTGTTCTGGAAATGCAGCCTGGGAGAGATGAGCTCAGAGGTTGCTGTCACCTGGAAGAAAACTGTGATTGGGCTGGAGCACAAACTCATCAGTGCATCATACAAGGGATTGGTTTTCTTTCTTCAGAACAAGGTAGGAGCTGGGCTATGGGAGGTCCTTAGAACATGCCGTGGGGGATTTGAAGCTGCATGTTAACTCCTCTGACCTCCTGAGGAGCTGATCTTTCTTTACCCTGTTAAAATGAAAACTTTCTGCAATGCTGTCTCCAGAGATATTGGCAACTTTCTGCTTTACGCTGTAGTTTTTCTACCAGCCACATAGGAGTGTATTAAAAACTCAGAATTTGAATGACTTGAATTATCTTTTCAGACCTAGAAGTATGACTTGCAAAATGTGCCCTCTGAAAATTATATGCCCCTAAAATGAACCCTAAAATATTTAACTCATTTAATGCTTGCACAATGGGCACTGCATGGTAGATGTGTCATATGATGTCACTTTTTTTCTAGTACGTAGTAAAGGCTGCTTGTTCATCTTTTATTTACTCTTATAATCCCAACAGAGATAATTGGAGGGAGGGAAATATGTGCCCTGGTATTCAGTTGAATAAATCAAAGCACAGTCCCCAATGCACACCAAATTTTGTTTCTTCATGTAAATAAATTGAAGTAGAGATGAATTGAAACCACAAAACCAGGACCCCCATGTAGGTGGGTCTGACTGATCCACAGACGAATCTAGAGAACGTCCTTTAAAAAGTATTACTATGACCCCTGTGTTTCTCCTATACAAATACAAGAATTTACTGCCAGGCACCTACTAGTTTTGTCATGACTTCACGTGACTTAGAAACCAAGCCAGAGAGCTGTTGGAAAACTTATAGTCCTACAAATATTAGAAATGGGGTGGCAGATACTGCATCCAAAATGACCTCCCCTGGAAAATCTCCATTTCGTTTGTTCCAACAACGATTTATCTTTTTCTGGTTTGCTTTGTGTGAGATGATGCTGATTAGAGAGACTCAGGTGGAGTGAGAGCAATAACTCAACTCCTCCCCAGGCTTCTCCATAGCAGCTGGGACTTTAATTGCCCTCTCTTATCCCTCAAGGTTGTGGGGTTGGGAATATCTTCCTTTCATTCTTCCTCAGCCCCCGCACCTCTGGCCTCTACCTTTTAGGAGATGATATCGGTTCCAGATGGACTTTTTCCAAAGCCTCCCAGCTTGATCCCCTGCTTCTGCTCTGGACACGTGCTGCCAGGACACACGTGTATGAAGCTGAACATGATAGAGCAAGCTGAGGGGAAAACAAGAGCTGTGGAAAATGTGTTGTAACATAACCTGTGATACTGAAGTGAGAAAAACATAGCTGGCGGTGTGCTAAAGCTGTGTTTATTCACTGAGCTTCTTCGGTGTTCAGGTCTGGCAAAAGGATCAATATGTGAATGTCCCACTCGATTCCTAGAAACTGGCCAATCTTACGGCAAATTGTCCCACAGGGCAGGCGAGTCTGGGAAAGACAAGTGGAGAAAGTAAGTGAGGAACAAAGAATACCTTATGGGTGCAGCCTGAGGGCTGACAAAATCATAGCAGTGATGGAGGCAGAGCCTACCTCGCCACTCTGAGACAGAACTGGATCCACTTTGACCATGTCCCTACAGATATTTGTCTAGCATTTTCTTAAAACTATACAAAAACAGTGGATTTTTTTCAGCCTCTGAAGACAGCCTAGTTCCAGTTGGTTTCTATCCTTGCAGTAAAATATTTTCTTCTCCCCTGGCCTCCTTCTGTAATATCTTACCTAAATCTCCCCTGTAGCCATTGTTCCCTGCTTTGTACACAGGCATTCAGCCTTTCTTTCACTCACTTTCATTACCCACCTTGTAGAGGGCATATGCTTTGTCCAGATGGTCAGGGGCACTTTGAATTTCAGTCTTGTCCACAAATATACATGCAGACCCTCCCAGGTTGCTTTGATCTGCTCATTTTATATGTTTAATTGCATAAACAACTTCTGTTCCAGCATCTAACTGAAAAGATTGTGAATTCATAGTGAATTTATACTGGACTCCTCTGGGACACTGCTTGATCTGTCCTGACCATTTCATAACACGTTACTGACACATGCTCTTCGAGCTTGACTTATGACAAACTGTACTCCTTTATAGTGATTTTATCTAGCCAGCATCTCCCAAAGTTAGTTATATGTCGCATAGGATGATGTCCAGACTTTATCGTAGCAGAGTTATAGCTTATCCTTGCTGGCTTCCTAGCTAATTACCCTGTCAGGAAAGGATCAGATTGGTACAACTTGTTCTTGAGATATCCATGTTGGCCATTGCATTATCTTGTCACTCTCTTTGGGCTTTCAAAGAATTTATAGTATATCTCCCCTTACCCAGGCCAGACTGACTTCCCTTATTACCCTGCATTTGCCTTTTCTCCATAAGAAGAGTTATTGCACTTGCTCATCTCCAGTCTCTGGGATGCCATTTGTCCTCCATGACTTCACAGTAACATCCAATAGTTTAATAATTACTTCATTTTGTTCTTCAAGTTTTAAGTACTTCAGGTAAATTTTATCAGGTAATGTTACTAGTTTATCTAAATATTCTTTGAGCCCTTGTGTCTCTATTCTTCCAGTGTTTCCAGTTCTATACCGGAAAACATATTGTCAAAAGTATCCTTTTGTTTATGTGTGCGTAAGGGATGAAGCAAACAGGACATGGAACATTTCAACTTTATCAATGGCACCTGAGTGTTTCTTTCAATTTTCAACATCTGTGTTTTGTTTTCAAGTGACCATGCAACTGTTCTAGAACCATTATTAAATGTGTCTATTAAACTGCGGAATATTTAGGACACGGGTTCTTTTATATGTACCTCTTGTGGACTTGGACCATCCTCTGCCTTTGGACTTTAGTGGGTTTTCTTGCCCTGATACCCAGCATAATGCACTCCTTTTTGCTCTGTCTGGTGACATCATTGTTTTTAAAGCTGAGGAAACAGCTTGAGTCTAGGAAATCCTTATGAGAGCCTAATAAAGGTCACTGTGCACCTTGAAGAGCATGCTGACTTTGTTATTGTTCCTGGTATGACAAAATAAATAATAATAACAACACTAATCTAAACCTCTGTTTTTCCTGAGAATACTTGAAAATTTGCTAATTTACAGGGAACCTGTAACATGAGTCCCGTTCATGCAAACAGACTGTTGCTACTGTTCGCGACTTTGACTGAAGACAAACACAGAGAGAAGATGTTTACCTTTAATAGGGTTTCCAAAAGATAGTATCTGTCAGAAACCTGACTTGTTTGTAGCTGAACACTATGACCAGTTCATCAAACCCACATAATGGGAATTTTTGACAAAGAATGAGCTACAGTTTCAGATTTCGTTTTTTTGGTGTATGGGGGAAGAGCCAGAAGACCTTGGTGAAAAATGACTGGTGATTTTTGTGCTGAATGGGTAACACAAAAAGCAGTATATCTTCCAGTGTCTTCTTTAAAAAAAAAGAGAAAGGAAAAAAAAAATAGGAAAAGCTAAGAAAAAGATGAGCCAAGCAAACTACAGCAAAATTACTCGGCTAAGTCTCTTCTATTTTCAGGTTTATAACAACCGTAGTATTCAGAAACCTCAATTGTGGACCAATGACAAGGATCACCGTATAAAGATATCATTTTCTTTCAGCCTGGAGATCATCCCTCTCTCTCTGCTGCCAACGCACACGAGCTGTGTGCATGTGAGGAGTGGGGAGTGTAGGTGCTACGGCAGATGCTGGCCGTGGTGGGGCTCCTGGCACTGCTCCTGGTGAGCCCTGGGTCACGAGCAACCTGGTCTGGTGGGAGGTGTCCCTGCCCATGGCAGAGGGGTTGGAACTCAATGAACTTTAAGGTCCCTTCCAACCCAAACCATTCTACAATTCTATGATATGATTCTATGGCCCTCTGTCCAGCCACAAGCTGCTTTGTCACCAGTGAAATCCTTCCTCGCCTTCATTTCTGCTGCTCCATGAAACATTCATGAAAAAACCGACTTCCTACCGAGTATCCATTAGCCACCAATGCTGATGTTAATGAGCAAGCTGCAAATGCACTAAAGAGCAAATTGAAATGAGTCACAAAATACACTTAGGATGTGCTTCCTGCCAGTATTGGTGCGTCATTGGGAAAATGCTGGTTCCTTAACAACGGGATTATAAAGAGCAGAAATATAGCTGATATAAAAAGGGCAATATTTAAAGGAGTTCCATTAAAAAAGATTAACTGATTTATGTGCAAATGAATCATATCTGCACATTAGCCCTTTATTTGTCATCCCAACTTGTTTTCTATTACATTAAAGCAGTTTTAAATTAAAACATAGCATTAAATTAAATTAAGGTCTGCTAAGCAAAAAAGATGTATTTCAAAACAGACATAATTTAATTACAGTTAGCCTGTCTAAATAAGTGTAAATAATTAAGTTGTGACAGTAAAACAGTGTCATCTTGCATACTCTGTGCAATTAAACAGACTTATTAAGGCCTAGAACTGCAGTGCTTTGTTGTCTTTATTCATTCCTTTCAGTTTTACACCTTTCTGAATATTTAACGGAAAGCAGACGGTTGTTAAAAACATCTTGGCATTCATCATTCAGCTGGATGGGAGGAAATTCTTGCTGTATTACACAGGACGACAGCTAGCGCTGATCACAATTTCAGGTGAGAAGTCAATCCTCAAAAAAAAAGGCAAAAATAAAAAGACCTCACTGGGAGCTCCCTACTTTTCCTTCTCCAGGAATGGGGTGAAGGAGCCAGCTCTTCTAGAGCGGCTACAATTGGGCAAATTCAGATTCTAATATCTGAATCTGGAATTATCCAATGCAGAGGAGCAGCAGCTGCCTCAAAGGTAAGCTGCTACCTCCTGGCCATTAAGGTACGTACATGGGATGTGAAAACCTGGAGATCAAGGAGTTTGAGACTTGGAGAATAGGCGCCAAGAAAAACATGCATGATCTCCTGAGGTTTTCCATTATCCATTGGAACTAGACTCATATAATCCAGTTTAATTCCCCCCTGAAGTCCATGGAAGGACTCCAGCTGAGTGCAGAGGGCGTTGAAATTTATGTACAATAAGAATGTTACTTGTGGTTGGTTGAAAAGCTTCTAAGGAAATCTCCACTTTGACCAGTCTTAGATACAAACATTTTTGCTTTTGAAGAACTTTCATAAAACTACTCGTATGAATGTTTGTGAAACGAAGTTAAGCCTATGAGCAAGCATTGGATAATCAGAAAATCAAATTTAGTTCATGAGCAAAATAAATTAGTTCTGGGCAGAAATGGAAGTAGTTTATTTATTAAGAAAGAGATTTTAGGCCATCTGTCAGGAAACTCAAACTAAACAATCTGCTCAGTTCTCAGCAGACATAAATCTGTGAATCTCTGTGGATTTTGAGTGACCAACGACACAGTTCAGATGGATGCAAAAAAAATACAGACAATTTCTTCACAACTGATAGACTGAAATTTGATCACAAAAATGTTTTCCAAAAAAAGTACTCTAAACCAGCTAGTAAAATCCACAGACAGAAAATGAGATTAAATCTGCTACATTTTTCAACCATGTATTTAATTTATCATTATTATATCTGTCTTGCTGCAATAACCCAGCAGTTTTTTCACTGGAAGATTTTTTTTTTCTTCTGCTGGCACTTGAAAATTTATGTCACGTGGCCGAGTAGCCTGATTCTATGTACACTCCTGCTAAATAGAAACTCCCCTGTCACAGGGTGGTGCTAATGAGTTGTCTTAACAGTGGTCCCACTGGCAGGAGTTGCAATCTCTTCATGAAGTTGTCTAGAGTAGACAGCATTGCTGGGTTTACAGGCAACTTTCTGCTTTTGAACAGTGCTTTCTAACTTTCTTTATTCCTCCTAAGAGGTACAGCAAAGAGAAGAAAATCAAGAGGATGGAAACATTTGAGGATGTCTTGATGTACCTTGAAGAGGGTGTGCTTGCTGATAGTTAGGCTGCTGGTTTAAGCACGGGGATGAACACGGAGAATTATAGAAGCTGGGAACTTCTGAATTTTGTGGAAGGCCGTGAGGAAATCTCTGGGCTGAAGTTTTGAACCAGATCTCCTGAAACAAATCCAGTCAGCACCACTGTTAATAACACACCTTAACCTGGAAACACAGCTTCATAAGAGTTTCATAATAGAGCTCTACTCCCATCTTCAAAAAAAATTAGGTCAGTTTTGTCAACCAAAACTGGTGCACAATGACCCTATGAGTTATGACAGTCCTGTCAGTTACCAGTATCAGCTCTGGAGTCATAACAGCATATAAACACAGCAAAAATGCAGTGCTTTTTCTGACACGAATCCCCGTGTACAAGCCCTGAATTTAGCACAGCATGTTTGCAATACATGGATAAAAAACTTAAGAGGGTCTCTCTGTATGAATGTGTATTTGTTGCATTTTTGCTAATCAATATTATATTTTATGCCTTTTCAAATTTGTATGTTCCAGAATCTTAACATTTGCTCCAAACTTGGCTATGAAATACAGCTGCAGAAAGAGGCAAAGAGGGGAAATGACAGGAGGTGGGGGAGAGGAAAAGGACATGAACTAAATTTCTAGTGCCTCATAGTTACCAAAGTTGGAATGAAAGTTTATGTCATGATTATTTCGTCCAGCTGTCGCTCCCCAGTCTTCGTCTGTGTCCTTACAGGCTGTGGTGATGCCGGGGGTGGCACAGGGGAGGTGTCTGACAAACTCCATCTCCAGTAAATCACTTTCCAGCCACCATTTGGTTTCTCTGCCTGGATCCCCTGAGCCGGGTCAGGTCAGGTCGCAGAGAGGAGGGAGAGGCTGGCTGGATGGGCGAGCTCTCCATGTGCTACTGCTTTCTTTGGGCCTGAATTTGCAGCCCCTCCCTTGTGAGAATTCCTGCCGAAGGCAAAGGTGCTTCCAAATTTGAGCAGCTGCAAAACCGAGCCCTAAATCAGTTCTGCATCTCTCCTGGTCAATATTGCGCTACTGCTTGTTACGGCATTGACAGGGAGGTTTATGTATCCATGGCACTTAATGTTTAGGTTGTTGGAAAGAGGAGGAAAATGAATACTAGTGCAGACTGAGTAGGTGCTGGGGAGCAGGGGGAAGAAAACCCTGTTGAGTTTTTGGCTTTTTCAAGTTTCCAGAAACTCTCAGTACAAGATTTAATGATGACCTGGAATATATGAACCTTCACAGATCAGCAGCAGCTACAAGCTCTTTGGAAGGGTTTTTTGAATTTTTGTTTTTTTTTTCTTTCCCCATCAGGTCTTTCATGTAAAATAAAACAGTGCACAGTGGAAATCAAGAACTAAATCCTTCTAAGAAGAAAGCCGAATGGACCAGAGACGAATCTTGCCGAAGCCTTTGACAAGGCAGCTGGTGCTGGAAGGAAGTAACTCCTAGCACCAGCAAAGGTGGAAAAAAGCCAACTGGAGTGATATACATATGGGTTCTTAATCTGGATTGGCATTTCTGTCCATTTAAAATGCTACTGTCATATTTCTGCCAACAGTAGTCTTCTCCTTTTCTCCTTTTAAGGATTTTCAAGGCAGTGGAGTTGAAGGGAAAACTTACGTAAAATAATCCCTCTTTTTTTGCTGGCATTGCATTTCTTTCATTTAGCAAGCAAACGTTGTGTATATAGTCAAGTCTTCCAGTAGAACCACTAGCACAGCTCTCTGGCTCCAGAAGGGCTTAATTAAATATGTGATTAAAAACATACAGGAACTCAGATCCTGAATACATGAAATTCTTCTTCAAGGCTTGAAGATACAACTCAGAGATCTTGGTGATGGGTCTGTTTATTTTGAATTGAGGGGTTATGCTTGTCACCTGTGGGTAGATAATCACAGAGTCACAGAATGATATGGGGTTGGAAGGGACCTTTGCAGATCATCTAGTCCAACCCCCTGCCAGAGCAGGTCCACCTAGAGCAGGTTGAACAGGAACGTGTCCAGGTGGGTTTGGAATGTCTCCAGAGAAGGAGACTCCACCACCTCTGGCTCTGCCACCCTCACAAGAAAGAAGTTCCTTCTCATGTTTAGATAGAACTTATGTCCAAGTCTGTGCCCGTTCCTGCTTGTCCTGTCCCTGGGCACCAGTGAAAAAAGACCTGCCCCATCTTCCTGACACCCACCCTTGAAGTATTTATAGGCGTTGATCAGATCCCCCCTCAGTCTTCTCTTCTCCAGACTAAAAAGACTCAAGTCTCCCAGCCTTTCCTCACAAGAGAGATGTGCTAGACCCCTCACCATCTTCTAACCCTTTGCTATACCCCCTCCAGCTTCTTGAACCCTGTGTTTCTTAAACTGGGGAGCCCAGAAGATAATGTCACTCTTCTTTCACAAAATCTAAGCAGATCTTGCACTTTTAATTGTGGCAGGAGAGTGGGGAATGCCAGGGCCTGGGTCAGTCAGGCAGTGGGACGAGTGGCAGAGGCAACAGCAACACAGGCCTTGGCTTTGTGCTCAACACTTGCCTGCATTTCCAGGTGTGTCTTCTCCTTCCCAGGAGTGGAGGAGGTGGTAGGGACCCTACTCACCACAGGGTTGTGAGCAACCCGTGAGGGGCGAGTGAGAAGAGGTGAGGTGGGTGCATTGAACTACCCTGGCTTCTCAGTCAATGCACCTGCTCCTGAGGTGGTGTCTTTGGCTTCTGTTGTTTCCTTGGGTCAAAAGGATTCATGTCCATGTCTCCCAGGAGAGACATTCTTAGTCTCCAAAAACTTGTATCCAAACTAGATGTGAACTCTCTGGCTGCAATCACATTAAATAGATTTCACTGGTATATACTTTCTGCCTAATGAACTTTACTTCATCCAAGGATGTCTTTGCTGAAAGCAAATCACCTTCAGCTTTGAGTGGAAAAAAAAAGAAAAAAAGAAGTCTAATGCAGTATTAATAAACCTCATATTAAGCAGCAGGTTCTGTTCCAGCAGCTCTAAGCATTCAGCAGACAGGTACATTGTTAATCAGCTGCTGATTCTTATTGAAAAATGTACGGATACAGCTTTCAAGAGAGGATTACACAACAAGCTTCAACTTGTTTCATTAATTACTTTTTTTCCAAAGGAACAGCAGAAAATTACTGGCAGGGAACCTTGGTGAACCATGTCCATGGGCCATTAAGAATGGATTAAATTTACATTTATAACCTCATTGATTCAAGACTTTTTCTTTCTTTCTTTCTTTTCTGAGGCAAGTTGACTTGGAAAAATTATTCAGAAATTGTTCTTTTCCTGCAGTGCTAAAAGTGCTAAGAAGAAAGAACACATTATTGGATTTTGTTGTTCTTTAATACTAAAATGACAGAGGGGAACAAAACGGAGAAAAGCTAAGACCATGTATTTCATGCCATCAGGCTCAACACCTCTAGTTATGTTTTTGTCTGGTAATGAATAAATTCTATTGTCACTTGCTTTGGCCATTATTATTAGCATTTAATTAAGAGACGGTGGTCAAAATGAACTCTGTGACCAGATTATAATGTCCTACAGCAGGGGCCCTGCTGAGATATTTAGAGAAGAGAAATGTTGCCTGCATTATTCTACCTCATTTCGAAAACGTGGAAAATATTTTCCACTTGCAGTTTCAGTTGCGTTAAGATTCCTGTTACCGTACTCAAGGCAAAATCAGGAATCAGGCCCTGTGGCTCCTTGCAGGGATTAACAGAATAGCAGCACCACTCATATGTTTATGAAAATAATGCAGGTCTGCCCCCCACCTCCTTCTTGCCCCCCCACATGTTTTTTCTCACACTTCCAATTTTTATTGGGAATGCATAGTTTGGAGGTAAGTTTTTAAGTTTTCATCTGGCAATTAATTTAATTACTACATTAAGTCCAAACCTTTTACCTAAGTAAGTTCATACATAGTCTCCCTGAGCTTTTATTTTTCTGATGTTCCAAATGACTGAAGCGCGTAAGCATGCATCTAATATTAAATATATGTATTGTCTCTTGTATAAATGGGATTATCTGCGTGATTAAAATTGAGCTCATGGTTAAATATGTTGCAGGATGACATCTTGTCCCAGGGATATTTCTGAATTGCAATATTTGATTATGGTTGTATCTAAAAGCATACGCTAATGCAAAAGGAGTAATTTTCCAAATTTCACAGAAGTTAGTGGGGTCCGGCGGTCCAGCACCAGCTGTGTGGTTGCATCGAATGAAGTAACTGAATTCCTACTGTTTGTATATATTCAGAGTTCAGACTAACTCCTTCGGAACCCCTTGGTCATACTGATTGAGGCCAACATTTTCAGTTGGAGGCACTGTAAACCACATAGTGATATCCAAAAGTGCCTTGTTGGCATGTTATTGAAAATGTTGACTTTAACTTTTCTTAAGATATATAGTCCGATAGTGATTTTTTAGTGGTAGGAATAGTTTTAGCTCAGGTTAGAAAAGTGCTTTGGCAGAGAACAATGAGATCTGAATGCAAAATGTGAGCGTAACTTGCAGTTTGAAGAATGCATGACATTAACTCAACCAATAGAATTCAAGATTGTAATTGTAGTACCGTGGAAATATATCGTAAATTTATTTCATTGAAATGATTATGGGGTGCGATGGATATTTCATTTTCAACACAGAAGGAACAAGACAATCCAATTGTAGTTTTCCCTTTTGGTATTTTGATGATCTTGATACAACTCTTAAGAGAGACACATTAATCAAATTCACAAAAATATTCATTAGAAAAATTACATTAGAAATGCATTGAGGGTGAAAATCACATTCACATGCACAATATAGGAAAAAAAGCAATGTAACAAACTGTACTGTTGAATAAATAATTCTGTGATGGGGAAAGGGTTTTGTTTAAAAATGAAAGCTGCAATAGGATTTAACCTCTTTGTTTCCAGTCTTTTCTGAATGCAGATTTACATGTCCTTCTTTGCTGTTGGATCTGGTTACCTTTCTGAATTGCTCAGGCACATTGAAGATAAGGCCATAAGGACTGCCTGCTTGGATCACTCCAAAGATGAGTCTAGCCTGGAAGCCCAGCTCCATCAGAGAAAGAGAATTAAATCTGTGACAAGACTGAGTCTTTCCATCCCTTTTGTTCCCCTTTTCTCTTGCTGCACAATAATTTCAGTGAACAATCACTGGGCCACATGTAATCACGAGAAATAATGAATCATCATTCCCCAGTCACCCCTCTCCATTTCCTTTGTAACTTTCATAGAGCACCACGCTCCCTCTCCACCCCAGTTGTTGCCTTTCCAGTCTGAGTCTTAATCTGTGTTATATCTCTTTGGACAGAAGCTGCTTTATTCCTCAGATCATTCTGTCACTGTTCTTCTCATCTTTCTTCTGTATTGGACTCCTTTTGAAACTGGATGCTTATAACTGCATGCATTACTCAGAGGGTGGCCAGACCATGGACATGTAGAGTGAAATACTAGTGTCCTCTACTTTATTCTCCATTCCTTCCCCAATAATCCTGCTCTTCTTTTTACCGTTCTGATCACTGCTGGGCCAACATGTTCAGAGAACTGTCTATGGTGTCTCATAGGTCCTTTCACTGATTAATAGCTGTTAAATAAAAGTCCATCAAAGGTGTGTGTAGCCTGAGAGGACTTTTCGCCCTTGTTCACGACTCCATGTACACCAACAGTGATTTTCATCTGCCATCTATCATTCAGATCCTCACTATTATTATACATTTTGAAATGCTTTGCAAATGCTTCGGTTTTAATTGCCTCAATTAGTGTGTCTCACTAGCAGTATTTGCACCTCTCTATATCCACAAGTAATGCCCTCAGGTACACCTTTGCAGGTCTGCCGGCATTGGGAGATGACTTATTCCCACCTTCTATTTCCACCTCGGATCCACCTCAGCCCTTATCTAATGGCAACTGCGTCTCTTTAATAGTTTCATGAGGGTCCTCACAGACAGTTTTATGAATATTCAAGTTGTTTTAGCAACAGAGTTATGTTCTTGGCTCTTTCAAAGGTGTCCTGTGAGGTATTATTTCTCTTTAAAAGGATAAGCATGAACAGGTAATATTTTTAAAGAATTTTTTAAGAATTGTTTTTTAAGAATTGTTGTCACTGTTGCTGCTTTGATCCTTCTGGCGATTTAAGCTATAGGTTCCATGCTGTGGTTAGTAGTTCAACAGTTCCACATATGAGGTCTTTTCCTGAGCTCTTGGATAAATACCATCAGGTATGTCAGTTTGATACCTTTCATTTTACTGCTCTGGTCTGAAGTTTCTTTTATTAGATCATTCCTTCTTTACCTTCACCTCTCATAGTGCTACCTGCAGGGCCTTGGCCTGATACAATTTTTTGCTGAGTTTAGTGTGCCCTGTTCCATTTAATGTTCAGGAATTCAGACCCTCACACTATGAAATTATTCAATTGCTTGCAGTGTGAGGTTTTATACAGCATCAATAAAACGGATAAAAGTTACCCCAGGCCAATTGAATGTTTTACTGAATATCCACAGGTTTCTTCTGTGGACCAGGCACATTTTAGTTGAACTACATTTTTTAACAGCTTAACGATTACCTTTTTGAGTCAAATATATTTAAAACTCACAAGCAGACAATACGGCTGGAGGAAAACTGACAACTTTTGCTTTCCGGCTGGTAAATAATTCCCAGTCAGCTCCTCCTGGCCTGATCCATATTTTGGTACTCAAATAATTTCATGTGTGCTTTTTAACCAGCTTTCTCGGTGAAACTCATATTTCTCAACTGAATGTTGCTATAACTTAAATATCCAGAAGTTGGAACTCAGGAGAAAGAACATATTAAAACAGAATGGACTAATTACACACAGCTGTAGGCATTTAAAAGCGTTAAGAGTTTTCATAGTTCTGGATTTGTATTGACAGAAAGAGACACAAAGGGAAAAAAAATTCAGAAGTCTTAGCTCTACCTCACTGAGATTAAATATTGCAGCTGGGGGTTTTGTAGCAAAATATGTAGTGTTCTAGCCTGGGACATGTGGAAAGGCCTGTGTTCGCTGCAAGCCTGATTCTCCCACAGGATCTTATTGTCGTGTCATTGCAAAGTTATAAAAGGAACAGGAAAAAAGAGTAATCTTAATAACTCTAACCCCAAGTGTGATAATGAAGTGTTACTTTTGGCTACTGTTGTTATGTGGTTACACATTTCAGTTTCCTCTGAATCATTGTATTGCCTCGCCTCTTTTTTTTTTTTTTTTTTGGAATCTGTTTTAGATTGTGCTCTATTTCAAAACATAGTTATACAGTCCGAAATACACTGGTTTAAAAAATAAGCTTGCGTGAATCAATACAGCCTCATTGACTTTCTCTGATTTATATAAACTGAAGCTCTGACTCAGTGTGTGATCAGGTAGGGTAAGCAGAAAAAACACT
>JAHREE010000077.1:3471201-3533507 GCA_033628505.1 Tringa tobata | reverse complement strand
ATAACTGGAAAGAATAATTAGTTTGTATACAAAAATGCAGAAGGGTTTTGAATTAGCATGCAGTGCATCGTGCAGGTGAACTGACACATTTCTAAATGCCTGCAAAGACATCAATTTCTGTCTGAATGTAGTTTTGGCTATTTTTGGAAATTGTTGGTGCTCAATAGCTTAAGTCAACACTTACACCAGTGATTTCATGCCGAAATAGTAGGAACAGGAGTCCATATCCACCTACAACAGGTCTCCACAGCTCACATTGTGAAACTGTCTGGAAAGTACTTCCCCATAATTTATATTAAAATCAGTGTCTGAGAGAAACAGAAGCGAGGCACAAATAGTTGTGTTGGTTCAATTAGCTTTTACAGTGCTTTAAAGTAAACCTAAAATTACATCAGAGTAAGGTAAACATATTTCTTTTATCATCCTGATAACATCTTGCCACGGTATTTGCCACCTAAGTAAATCCATAAAGTACCTGCTTGTAAAGCCAGAGTGCTCTCTGCTGTATTACAGTAAATAATATCCTAAAAATCAAAATCGGCTGAGATGAAGGTCAGGGTTTCCTGTTAGTACAAGCTGGGCTTTTTTTTTTTTGATGGAATTAGGATTTGGCTATTCCTTGTAACATGAGTTTGAAGTTCTGTAAGCCAGCAGGAGTAAAAACGAAAATAAGGCAAATCCAGCTCTTTCAGTAGCTGTACTTCTTGAATCTCAGCCTGAAACATCCCTCATTGGTAAGAGTTTTGGTCAAATTAGTGTGCAGGAAACCCATAGACTCTCATCAGATGTTTGCAAGGAAGGACAAATTCCCCTAAAAAGTGCTCTTTTTATTTGCCCTTGAAAAAAAAAAAAAAAAAAAAGACATTGTCGATGGGTGACCTACTGAGGCAAATAAAAATATTACTTTGTAAGGGATCCCAGGATGTGATATAAACCGCCACAGTCAAGAGGGCCCAGCTCTTTCCAAAGCTGCAGGCGGGATGCTAATCCTGGCAGTCGCTTGCCGGTCCTGTGAGGGTGAGTCACGCGTCACCTGCAGATGCCACGGGAGCACGTGGGGCTCAGTAAGTTGCCACTCAGCCCCACCGAGAGCAAGGTGGGAGCCCCGCTGCCCTCCTTTCTCAGTAAAAGGTGCCTTCCCTGGCTAGGATCAGCTGAGGAGTGAAAAGAAGTTGTGCAAATTGAGGTAAACAGGCATTGCTGCATAATCAAATTTGCTCCGTTTTTTTTCTTTTTTTTTATCATGCACCCACTTAAATTTTGTGAGCACAGCTACACTGTGTGCCGCAGAATTATGCTTTTGAAGTTATGACTCACCCCAGGATGGTAGCATATGCTCACGCAGCTCAGCAAAAGAAATTAAGAAAAAAAATGTCCCCTTAATGCTTCAGCTTTTCTCCCCGCATCATTACAAGCTGAGATGCAAAGACGCTTCCCTCTCTAACGCTTGGAGTGAATCACTCCATATAATATGAATAAGTACAGAAAAATACAAGCATCACAGGAGAAGCGAGTACTCAGGTAAAGTGAAGAGCCTGGAGACTTCCCCCTGGGAACCAAAGATTTATATTTTAGATAAATGACTCCATCCAATTCTGTGTGAGATTCAACCGGTACAATTTTGTGGAGGTATGAAAAGAGAATAGAAAAACCTGGTGAAGCACCGTGTTCTTGCCTGTAAACACAGCACTAGTGAGATGCTGCTGGTCTCGTCCTGATGGCCAGACTTGTCAAAGGATGTGGAACATCACACAGTTCAGGAAAGGGCTGCAAAGTAATCAAGAGTCTGGGGAGAAAACCCCTTTTGCTGTGAAGCTTAAGTGGTTTGAGGTGGCTCTTTTTGATTTAATCAAAGAGAATATTGACAGCCAAACCAGTCACTGCACCTAGTCTCTGGCAGGCAGAAAATAAGTCTTACATCTGTCAGTCTAGTTTGCAAAAGCTTCCGAGATCTGGTGTCTGAAAGCTGGCTGTTGACAAGTTTACTGTGAGAATGAGGTACTTCCTACTGATACGGGGAGGAAAACCTTGAAACAGCTTCCTGGAGCAATGGTGGAAGAACTCTGTTTGGAGTCTTTAAAATTAAATTTGATCTCTGTAAACATTAGCTTAAATACAGATAGTATCTGACTGGGTGTGGTTGTCTTTTTTGAGAGACAACCTGTAGCCTTTGTCCTTTCCTTTCAGTGTGATATGTTCTACTGGAGAAAATAATTCCCACTTTCCCTGCCAGTTCCTTTCCAGCAGAAGGCCTTTAGCATCAGAGTTACTCTTCTGATTTTTGTTCATCACTGGTATGAAACTATTCAGGTTTTTGGGACCAAAGTGTTTATGTTGCTCTTGAACCCAATGCAAGGATAACTAGCTGCAATGCAATCACCTGTGACACAGCTGAGGTGAGTGAAGGTCTTCTATGGGTCTCTTAGAGCTGCAAAGACGATTAGGGGCCTAGAACATCTCTCCTATGAGGAAAGGCTGAGGGACTTGGGTCTTTTTAGTCTGGAGAAGAGAAGACTGAGAGGGGATGTGATCAATGCTTATAAATACTTGTCAGGAGGGTGGGGCCAGCCTTTTTTCAGTGGTGCCCAGGGACAGGACAAGAGGGAATGGGCACAAACTTGAATATAAAAAGTTCCACCTAAACATGGGGAGGAGCTTCTTTCCTGTGAGGGTGGCAGAGCCCTGGCAGAGGCTGCCCAGAGAGGTGGTGGAGTCTCCTTCTCTGGAGACATTCCAAACCCACCTGGACACGTTCCTGTGGGACCTGCTCTGGGTGACCCTGCTCTGGCAGGGGGTTGGACTGGATGATCTCCAGATGTCTAGAGGTCCCTTCCAAACCCATATCATTCTGTGATTCTTCTGGCCTTAAACATAATAAAAAAGTATTTTGAAATGGTTTCATGGTCAGCCAGGCACAAGCGCTGACAGAATAGGATCAGGCAGCATGATGTTTTCACATCACATCATTAAAAATACGTGACAGCATGCAATTAATTTTATACAAGCCAGTGAGTGCCAGTAGCTCGGTACCTACTTTCTTTGCTACCAGTTTACGTTGCATTCAGACAAAAGGCTCTTTGTCACAACGCCAGTGTGTGTCTGAGATTAGGCTGCTGAGGGTGAAATAATATCACAGTGGCTTATGTGTGCAAATTTGATATTCCTTTCAAGTCACCCGCAATATATTGGTCTTGCTCCACAGTGCAGTGCCCTACAGCCTCCCCAGCAGACACACAATCCAGTGTGCAATGGAGTAAAGATGCATTTTTATATCCAATATATAAAGCTGTTTACAATATATCATATATCATTGTAACTCCCAAAGGAATCTCCCCAGACACTCAAGCGCTTGTCATCCTAAAGAAGTACAAAGAGAAAAAAATGTTCAGAATGTTTTCTAACTGCAGTAAGCCAAAATTGAGACAGACTTTGGAAAAAATATGTGACAAGAAAAACGTATAAACATGTATGTCAAAGCATTCCCTAACATAAATAGAGCAATACTGATTTCCAGCTGCAGATAAGCTCATTCCTAAACTTTAAACCACTACCCGAATAATTTCCTGGAGCTGAAACAATCCTCCATCCTGTGCATGTTTAGGCACTCCATGTGTACCTGCAGGGGGCACAGGTGCTCTCCGAGTAGAAATCAAACCATTAAAACAGATACACACCTCCAAAGAACTCCAGCTTACTGCCCCGAGAACTCCAACCTACTGTCTTAGAGAACACATTCTTGAGCTTTTAAAGGATGAATTGCAGAACAAGATTGTAGAAGTCATGGTTATGTATTGCTGTGGATGCCAAAAGTATATAAAATAAGTGGGGGGAAAAAAAAAAAGAGAATTTGAGAAATTAATTGGTGGTTGATGTTGACTCTGGTCAACTGGTCAACATCAGCTTAAGGATGTTGAAGCCCTTAAGCCTTTGTAGTGTCCAAGGCTAGGGGGGAGGAAGATGTCAGGGGACAGAGGGACAGACTGCCCCCTGCACACAGACATCCTGGTTTCTCCAGCTCCAAAGATGTTTCTTCAAACACTGTAGGCTGGAAGTAGGCTGCAAGAAGAAGCTGTAAGTGGGCCAGATGATGACAACTGATCACTGAAATCATACATTTTACTGAAAGCATCTATTTCAGTCCACTCTGATATAGTTCAGGGAGATTTCTAATAGCAAGAATGCTGAATGAGTCAAGCAGAAAATAAATACTTTATAAGTCTTTTACTATTTACAATTCTAAATGTTTCAGACCAACAGTGACTGGAATTTTTTTCTCTTTTTTTCTTTTTTCCCCCTTTTTTTCTTTTTATTTGTGCTTCTCATTTTGCATGTCACCAATGTTAATATCTGAAATAATTACTCCTGTCATGCAGTTCACTGCAGAAAATACATGCTTTTGAGATGATACTCTTCAAAGGTAGGTATCCTGCGAAGTCATCCCAGCCTAGGAATGTTAGTTTCTCTCCTTTGAGTGTAAAGGTTGTCTAAAGATATAGCTCTGTCATGAAGTCTTGCATCCTGTGGAGGTCTAACGGCAGGTCAGTACCTGCATCCTAGACAAGATACTGGAGAGCCTGGAGCTGAGAGTAGAGAGGGCTGAACATCTTCTAATGGCTCCTATTTGTAACAGACAATGAGATTTTATTTAAATTGAAACCTTCTGAGGGCATTTGATGAAATATTAGTTATGAAAGTCAAGAACAGATCAGTGGTGTTACCATGAAATGCTTTAACTTTACTTTTAAAAATAACTTTTAGCTTAGAGGTTTGGTTTTTTTGTGATTATATACATATCATGAGAGATCAAAATCAGAATAAAATTACTCAACTGAAGAACAAGAAAAAATAAGCACTTGATTCAAGCTTTTGTTTTTTGGGTTTTTTTTTTGTTTGTTTTTTTAATCTGTAGGATATCCAGAATGCTTTATTTTATTCCATTTTAGAGTGGGATTTCTAGTGAAATAACAAACAGTGCTAATAAAATCTAAATCCTTCAGGACTAAACTGTACATCTTCAGCCAGTCTGTGCTTCCTCCATGTTCTTCCCATGTCTTTTACTTTAAAAGTGATACAGACAAAATCAAAGAAAACTCTTGCAGGAGATTTATATCTGATGAGGAAGTTGACAAAAGCTTAGTTATCCAGTATAGGGGGGTTTGTTTATTTTTGAGGAGGACAGATAATCTTTAGGTATGGTGGTTCGAGTGCGAATGTGTCCAGAAGAAAGAGCAGTGTAAACTATTTGCTGCCCCTCTTTTGGTGGCTATGCTGAAAACGATGAAAATTAAATAGAAGAGGATGAATGAATAGGAAGTTCAG
The DNA here is from genome assembly GCA_033628505.1 of Tringa tobata. NCBI lineage: Eukaryota > Metazoa > Chordata > Aves > Charadriiformes > Scolopacidae > Tringa > Tringa tobata. The sequence goes on along the minus strand of JAHREE010000077.1, from coordinate 3,528,188 downwards.
GCATTTCAGGGACAAAAGCTTCAGTCTTATCAAAGTGCTACAATGACTAATTTGATGTAATAGTTAAAATTAATTAAGAAAATATCGCCTGAGCAGAATATATATGGTGAAAAGTAAATTGTATTTGCTCTAATTAGGTAAATAGTATTTTTTTGTGGTTGTATTTGGGTAGGCATTACAAAAGTGAACTGCGAAAAATTAATCTTTGGAATTTCCTAGTCTATGTGTTAGCAATTTTACATGAAAATATACATTTCCTCCTTATTTATCATCTCGAAAGCAAGTATCTCCTTCAATAATAATACATAACCAAGGGAATACTCAGGCTTTCCTTTAATCACACACAGCTTTTTAAACTGTTTTTTATTCCTACTTACATGTACACTAGATTAAATTGCCTTCGCTTCTAAAAGATTTTACCTAAAACTTGGTTTTATTTCAAATCTTGGATATGAAAGGTCCACCTTGGAAAACACATTAAGAAAAATAGCGTTAAATGGATCACTTTGGAAACACTTGCTGGCAATTCAAGGCACCTTGACAGTTATTGCTCCTTAGAACACTACGACAGCCATGTGGAGGGTTTGGGGAACCCTGTGCACGTTGTCTATATGTGCACAGTAATTACACTGTGGGAACCGTGAAGCAGCAACTTCAGTCTTGCTGCTGAAGTTATCAACCCGAGTCTGAACCATTAGCAGAATGTTAATTATAAAAGTGACTAAAATTAAAGACAGTCGGAAGACAGTAAGACAATTAAAGGCAGGGAAAAGTCAAGTGGAATCTTTCTTTTTTATTAAATGCTCCTTCTTCTAAGTTGGTGGCAAAAGAGACCAATTTATTTTTTCTTTTTTTTTAAATTTTTTTTTTTTTTAAGTGCAGCCCTGGATTTCAGAATATTTCACATGTGTATACATCTGCTGAGCAGGAAGTGGGGCAGACAGACTTTTTGCTTGAAACAGAATGGAGAGACGTTTTAAAAAGGTAACATTTAGCAAATGTCAAAACCTACTCTGGGCCAGGTTCTCACTCGGTGCTGCCGGGGTTAGTGCCTTTGACGTCAATGGAATGGTTCCCATTTCCAGCAGGTGTACTCCCAGCCCACTAGCCCAATGTTTGCACCATATACACCGTAGAGGAGATAAAGGAATACTGAGAGAGCTTTATCTATTTACCTGAAGTAAAAAAAGCTGTTTTTTACGGGTGAGTGCTATAAACTTGCTGGTTGAGTGGACGTGCTCAAATAAAAGGCTACATTGTTTGCCCTATTCAGTAGAGTCTGTTGGGTTATTGGAGCTGGTTGACTGTTTACCACAAATACAGTGGGCATTGTTCTTACTCTGACCTTTGGTTCAGAATTCATCCTTTGAAGTGTTCATGAATTCTCTAGATTTGCTTGAAATATTCTTGGTACATTGTTAATCCAAGTGTCAGACACCATCTCAGGGCTGCTTCTCCTGCGCTGGTGCGGGACAGCAGTCTTCTGTTTTGCTGTGGACCTCTATCTTCTCTATGCTCTCCCATTAGGTAAAAACAATGAGTTGATCCCTCAAGACTTCTTTTCTCCAGGCATAACCAATCCGGGATTCTCAGCATCTCTGCATGCATTATGAGCTCCAATTCCTTGATGAGCATGATACTTCTCTGTTGAATTTGTCATGATTTCACTGAATTTTTCACTGATTTTTAGAGTTGCTTATGATGCTTATGTCTGTCTTGCACTGGACGCAGTACTCTAGATCTTCTCACAAGGAACACTTTTCTAGACCTGTTGACCATGCTCAGAATCATCACAGAATCATAGAATGGTTAGAGTTGGAAGGGACTTTAAAGATCATCCAGTTCCAACCCCCCTGCCCTGGGCAGGGACACCTCCCACCAGACCAGGTTGCTCCAAGCCCCATCCAGCCTGGCCTTGAACCTCTCCAGGGATGGGGCAGCCACAGCTTCTCTGGGCAACCTGTTCCAGGCTCTCACCGCCCTCACAGCAAAGAATTTCTTCCAAATATCTAATCTAAATCTCCCCTCTTTCAGTTTAAAACCATTACCCCTTGTCCTATGGCTCCACTCCCTGATCAAGAGTCCCTCCCCATCTCTCCTGTAGGTCCCCTTTAGGGACTGGAAGGCTGCTGTAAGGTGTCCCCAGAGCCTTCTCTATTCCAGGGGGAACAACCCCAATTCTCTCAGCCTATCTTCATAGTAGAGATGTTCCAACCCTCTGATGATCTTCGTGGCCCTCATCTGGACCTGTTCCAGCAGGTCCGTGTCCTTGCTGCTTGCACTGAGAGCCCAGTACGCAGCTGGCTTTCGCTGCTGCCAGGGCACACTGCTGGCTTATGTTCAGCTTGATGTCCACCACGACCCCCCAGCTCTTTTGCTACAGTACAGCCCCCCAGACAGTCAGCCCCCAGTAGGGTTATTCTACTTCAGGTGGAGGATTGTTATCTGTCTTTCTACTTCAAGAGGTTGCTGTCGGTTGAGCTCTGTGGCCAGTTGACATCCCAGTGTATAAATTGCTTCCCCATCTTGCTATTGTCAGCAAAATGATTGAGGGAACATTCTGCTTCATCATTCAGGTTATTCATGAAAATGTGTGTGTGTGTCAGACCCTATGTGCAGCGCCAGGGGTTTTGACATAGATATCTTCATCTACTAAGATATGTTTTTAAAATCAATGAAGAGATTTAATTTGAGATGCTTAAGTAAGTTCTGAATCATCATTTAATTTGCAGTTATTCAATAGAACGTGCCTGGCCATTCAAAGCTACACATCTCATTGGAGATGAAGCACAAGGCTTAGTCAGAATTCGTTTTCACCAGTGAGAATGCAAAGTTTTTAATGTAACCAAATCCAGTAGAAGGGAATAATTTTAAAATATCATCTTTCCCATCTACAGCACATATTTATGTTGTGGTCTTCTGACCACTTGGGCACATTAAGAAGTTTTTCCAGGTTCTAGGGCTGTTCATTCCAGTAAGCCATTTTTCCATTTAACAATATGAAAAAAAAAAGAATGTTTTTCTTTTATACAAATCTTAGCACACTAGCAAAATACCTTTTTCTTTATATTTAAAATCCTGCTGGAATCTCTGTGAAATTATATATGCTACATGTGATGCTGTACATAAGATTTTGAATCTATAACGGCCAAATTGCACTTACACATTGCACTTCTCTTCCTCTCAGCACAGGACTGGTTTTCACATCCTTCAGAAGTACCTAATGATTATTATGAGGCAAATCTGTTTTTCCTTGCTGACAGAATCTGTTGACACACAAGTCCTCACTTTTGAGACTGTTACTTTTCTTTTTTCTCTTTTGAATAAGAAACAGATATTCTGGGAACTTTTCATGGCACATTTTCTGTTTGTTTTCAACAAATGGAAAATGATTATAAATGATACTGTTTCCTAATGAGCTACAGTGGGTACAGTCAAACGACAGGATTAACAAATCCATTCCTATACTCTCCTGTTGCCAGCAGACTAAAGAACTCATCAATTCATTCCTTTTTAGCTAAAAGAAGCCATTTTCTGCATTACTTCACTCTCTTGCCAGTCCCAGACCACCACAATAACTTATTTCACACATGCCTGTTAATTTCAGAACCTTTTCTCTGCTTTTCTGAGGATGGGAATGAGATGGGGGAAGTAAGAGGAAGAGGAGTAATAAAGGGTTTATTTTATTTCGCTTTTACTTTTTCACAGAACTGATAAAATAAATGTTTCTTTTCCCATCACTTCTTACATGTAGATGGCTGCTCCTTTCTTTAACACATTATTATCCAGCCTTAGCATTGGATAGGCTGTATCATTTATTAATGATGTCAACAGTACTGCCCTTAGCTTGATAGGAGTGAATGCTGCCCATGGCGAAGAGGTTTTGTGCTGGAGTATGTGAGCTTTTTTTTCCAGTATTTTAATTTCCAGACAAGAACTCTGCCCAGCTTTTTTCCTAATGTTGTGATCTTATGCTTTGAGACTAAGGACAAGGTCAGGAAGAAATATTCTTGACTATTTCCAGGCTCATTAATTTTTAATTCTTGTTCTTAGGGAGCTGTAATTTTATTTTCACATTTCTGGACATACTGAAGTCTGTCACCTTACCCTAACTATGCTGCAACCAGCTCTAGGACACGAGACATTACATTGTTGTTTTTTTTTTCTGACTTTGTACCTCCAATTTCATATTTTTATATCTGCATGGGAGGTTGATGCAATGTATGATGTGCCATAAATGCCATATGTATGATGTGTCATAAATGCCTCTGAAAAATCACTTCTCATCACCTACATTATTAGAGTACATATTGATGAATTAATCTAGGAGCTTTCTGGCATTGAAGAGTAACATCGAGGCTCTCTTGACAAAGAGAGAAAAAGCACAAGATTCTATCTTTGAAAATCTTTGGAAAACTTCTCAGCTTGTTTCCATCTGAACCTCTCAAGAAGATTTCACGCTGGTTCAAGATACGTACTGCAGATGAATAAGATTGAATCATTACTAAATAAGGAATTAAAAAATGAGGATGAAACCCTTCTAAAGGTAATTTTTGCAAATGACCCCCTGGAAAGCAAAAAATAATTGTTTTCCTTTTCTCTCTCAGAAGTGTATATAGCACAGTTCCCTTTATCCATAAAATGTAGGAAGACTCTCCTTTGTGAAGGCAAATCCTGAGGCAGAATTGGATTTATTCCATATCTGGCCTTTAACTGGCCCTTATGTTGTTGATACCAGCAGAGTGAAAGCAGTATGGATTCTCCAAGAGATATTTTTTCATGGTCAGTGTATAACCTGGTATATTTTTTAACCTTCTTTCAGGTCATTAGCTGTTATCTTCCTGAAGATTATATTTTGCAGAATTATTGGTATGGTGAGAATGGTCCTTTTAGGACTGACACTGCATTGTCATCACTGGTGAGTGTTTTGACTTCTAGTAGCAGGACGCTAGTGAAACTGGTGGTGTCCCTTCCCTGTATTATTCATTAGGTGTGCAATTAGCTTTCCCGTGGTTTAAAAGTCATGAGGATCATTGGTTAATGTAAATTGCCAGTGCTCCATTAAACACATTGAAATTTGTATTCCCTGCTCCAGGCTTCTCCAACAAATGCAATGCACAATAAGCAAACTATGTTAATATTTCAGTGTAGCTTATTGTACATCAAGGGACAGACACACTCAGATGGTCTTAACTCCACTGAAGATGGAGCTAGAGTAAAGGCAATTCCAACTGCATCTCATGCAAATGATCCCGGAGGCTGAGCATTCCTGGGCTTGTCCTGTACTTGGATAAGAGACCATCTGGAAGTCCCAGATACAGTAGGCACAAGCCAAGACATCGTGGCTAAACCCTAGACCACAGAAAGTGAATGAGTTAGAAGGCTACGTTCTCCCCCTCATCGCTGGTGGGTGAGTCAGGGAGCTGAAGTTAGCAATACTGTTTTCATTCCTTCAGCGAGAAGTGTCTCGGGAGGATACTGTAAATTAAAAACATTAAAATTAGAAAGTGAAGTTATATGAAACTTAAGCTTCACGGGAACCTTTAACCAGGGTTGAACAGTCCTACCCTCTGTGATGCCTACGTCTCTGGAAAATTGTACAAACTTCACAAAATTTGGCAGTGTTTCTGTATTGGGAACCAACAAAAGGCAAGGAAATAGATGTTCTGCTGCTGCTGCTCTCGCCTATCAGGCAAGTCCTGGGGGCTATGACTGGCATGTGAGCTTCTCTCTATCCACCTGGATTTTTACAGGAATAAAGAGCTTATTTTGGCCCCTGTTTTAGCAGAGAAAGTGAAAATTCTTTGCTGCATCTGAAGGAAACCTCCTGCAGCAATTCAGAGAAGAGTGTGATGAGGGAGGTAACCCCATGTAGTACATGCAGTAACCAGCATTTTTTCAAAGCAGAAACCTTGTATGGGAGATTCAGTCCTGTAAGGAGGGCTCCTGCTTCTTTGTGTGAAGAGAAGTGGGGTCTACGGAGCACTGAGAGAACACAGCAAGGATGGGGGAAAGGCGGAAGGGGAAAGGGAGCATGCAGAAAAAACTCACATAGGAAAAAAGAGGGAATAAACTACCAACTGTTCCTTTTAGCCTAAATTTTCAGTTCCTTCTTTGCAATGACACAACACCATAAATCAATTATATCTATATCCTCTATGTCAAAGATCATTAGTTCCAATATAAGAGAAATTAAACACATTGAAAATTTGTGAACCTGAAATTAAATATTTGACCTGTTAATAACAAGACTTAAAGACATTCTTATGGTGAATTAGAAGATGTGCAACATTTAAGATGCCTGGTTGAATCATATAAAACCAGAGGAATGAGGTCCACATGAAAAGCTACAATAAACATTGTCTTCACTATTTCCCACCACCCAAATTCTGAATATGGAAGTTGCTCCAGCTTTGTGTTGCAGAATTTCCCTTCACTGAGTAGCTCCTTTCACTTTCATCCTCTCCTCCTTTTCTGGCAGTGAAGCACATTCTTTTCCCCTATAATGTAATTATATACAAACTCACAAACTTAACCATATTGCCACGCTCTAGCATCACCCACAATCTGGCAGATGCCAGTGACTGAAAACACAGCTTTACTTTAAAGTCAGTCATACAGATGCACTGTTTCTATATTTAAAAGCAGAGTTTCCATGGCATGACAGCACTGTCTGTACATACTGGGGACTGACACCAAAGCTTCTTTGTGTGGTGAGCTGGTGTTCAGCTCTCAGAAGCAACATTAGTTCAAAATAGATACCTTATGCAATGACTCTTATTTAAAGAGATTCTGAATTTTTAAATAATTTTGAAATCGCCGTAATTGTTACTTTAATATCATTGCCAGTTACGTTCCCTGATTCAGAACCTGAGGTTTTGATTTTAAACAGTTGTTGACCCCATTAACTTTGGTAAAATAGTACCTTACAAAAAGGAAGCAGGGTCAAGATTATACGTGGAGATCCTGCCCCGCACACACCCCACCCTCCCCCCCCATCCCCTCATTAAAGTCATCCTTTGATTTCCATATTTCTTCCATAAAAACACAATACTCATACAGAATCTTCTCTCTGATACAGTGGGTTTACTGGACTCCAGTATAAGCTATTGCAACTCCAGTGAAGTTGATTAGATTATAATGCTTAAGACTAAAGTAATGGAGTGTGAGGTTGAGACTTTCCTAATATCAAAGCACAACTAGCTTTGCCCTAATATGACTTACAGAGAAGTCACAGGCATGACAACTATACCTTAATTATTTGAATTTCACGTATTTTTTACTTTACCTGCCACAGAAGCAGTTTAAAACACTGTCTCATAAATCAGTTTAAAGATTTTTCTGCAATTTAGCAAAGGTGTAAAAACAGAGTGAACCCATCAGTGCCTCATAGTTTCAGAGGCAGAAAGCTGGATCTCAGTGTTTGAATCACCTAATTTCACCTAAGATTTACTTCAGCCAGCTGCTGCAAAGAAGAAATTCCCAGTGTCCCTGCCATTGTCTGAAATATTTAATTCCTTTCTTTGCCCCCTTTGTAGACCAGTAGGAGCTATGGAAAATGGAAGGCTGGGTTGAGGTTGTAAAAAGAGCTATGAAGTTGTGCAGTTCCTAATTCAAATGGTAAAGCATGAACTAATCTTATAAGAAAAAGTAAAAATTCATACTCTAGAAGAGCAAATCACAGTATTTTAATATTACAGAACCGAAATGTGAGGAAAAGGAGAGAGCATTTAACAGTCTTGTCAACCCCGCTTTTTTTTTTTTTTCAGCTCTTGGAAAGAAGCTCTTGAAGATCCACTTTTGAATGGGATTCTAAATGCACTGTCAATAATGATAGGTGAGGAAGTATTTTCATTTAAGGACTGATGAACCCTGCTTGCTTTGAATCACAGTTCTTCAGAGTAATTTAGAAATAAACAAATGTAAAATTACCAATTTTGCTGGAACCAAGCTTTGCAATCGGGTTTCCATACAAACTTATCATTCAAGTGGTGTTTTTAAACAGTCATACTAATGAAGATCAAGAATCCTAAATCTGAACTATATAACCCTGTATTTTTTTCTGCTTATATGAGTTAGTCTCTCCTACTGAAATACAGGGAATAGATGGGTTTAGAAAAAAAGTTGTTAAATTACACTCTTATTCCAATAGCTCATTAAAACCTTTCCAAGAATTAAGTCTAACCTTCCAACATTGTTTTGGTCTTGTTTTGCCATCCCACCAATGGCTTGCCAGAAACTCTGGAACAAAATATCTGTACTAGAAAGTCACTTCCTCCTGGAAATGCACTGTAGCTTCCTTTGTTCTCTTCTCTCCTTGATGGGCTGGTTGCTGCTTGCTCCCAGAAATTAATAGGATGGGCTGCAGCGAGAGCTATAAAGTCAGGGATGTGAGCCAAGAGGCAGACAGAGGTGCTTGTTCAAAGCCATTCATCCAGTGACTTCACTGAAAGGGGGAAATGAATTTCTCATTGAAGGAAAGCGTTTGCCTTTTAAGTTAACTGCTCTTACACTCTCACACCATAAGGTGTGTGAATGCCACTGGGAACACAGAGAAACTGAGATGAAATACCACAGTCTCTGTGAAAGTCATTCTGGAAATTCCTTTTGCTATAAGTCGCTCAAAGAAAAAAGCATTTTGTGTCCTTGGCTCTGTCAAAATATTAGCAAGCCATAAGGGCTGAGCTTCAGTTTTACACCTTGATAACTAGATAGGAGCAGGAGGAAATACTTTCTACACTCTTGCCATTGATGACAAGCAACATATATCTTGTAGAAATGACTGTGCAGCTATGGATCATCTAAAAGTTAGTATATTATGTATTCCCTTGAATGTTCAACACTCAAGGTTTGCTCATAAACTCCAGCTTTGTCAACATGTTGGCATGTTGATTTTTAACCAAGGCAATCAGCTCTGAATTCTTGTTATTTTTCTCTAACTTTCCACTTGTTTCTGGATAAAATTCAAGATATTAGCCCTATGTAAAGTCCCAGACCTTCACTGGTTTGGGGATGGGGATTTTGGTGTTTCTTTTTTTTTTTTTTTAATACATGAAACTATGAAATGGAAGTATCGAAACATGTTCACACACCTCACACAGAGATGACATCCCAAACTGTGATTACAGTAAATTCCCAAACTCTCTACAGTTTTATTATATCTTCCACGTTTCACACTCTTTAGTTCCAAGGTAAGAATTCAAAGGTCTATTACATCTTTGATATGCTGTAAACCTTATAGCATAATTAGAAACTTAAAAATTGGCAAATGCCATTTGAATGGCGCACCAGGAATGGTGCACCAGCAGAATCAATAAAATGCTGAATGCACTTGTAAGAGTGTTGTGCAATTTGTTCTGTTTATGTTTAATGTTTAAAATTATTATGTTGTCAAAATTCTACTTAGAAGACAGACCATTGGGGTAATAAGCACAGAGAAAATTCTTCAAGGACAAAGATCCATTGCTGCTGGTGGAGTCATGCAAGGCAGGATTTTGGCTGTGGGCACCTCTAAAATATGACTGAGAGTTTTTGCATTAATTGTAGGGAAAGGTGAGTGAGTGTCATTACCATTATGATACTGGCCAAAATCACAACGGTCCTGGGATTTGAAGTTATTTTGTGTCTTATTTAATGTATGTGTTTGAACCTGTATTTGTAAATATTTCCTTATGTTTGTATGTAAATATTTCCTTAGATGTCAATGTTAGCACATTGACATCTACCTATCTACCCATCTGTGGATAAAACTCTTAAAACATAATAATACAAATCTAGACAGAGGAGGAAGGAGAAAAAAAAAAGGAAGCTGTATTGATTAATCTAGTGACAGAGCTTAAGAACCAATAACAAAGTCCTGCCACATTAAAAATATTTTTGGGAAGATTTATGGCATTTACTTTTTAAAACTGGAATATTAATAACTGTAAAAGCTAAGGAAAGGTTATCACTGACAGTAATAGTGCTTTTATAATGTCAGAAGATTAATGTTGTATTTCTCCTAGAAGGAAATCCATTCTTCTTTGGGAAAAAAAAAAAAAAGGATCACACTGTTGGGCACAACCAGTTATACTTTCTTCAGTCCAGGACAGAGGAAACTTTGGAAGGGGTGAAGCTGGGGTCCAGGAATCCAAAGGTGGCACCCACATTTACTGTTGAGGGACATGTGCTCTCTGGCATAGGAACTTGATATACTCTGCAGGTCCAGTGCTTGGGAGTGCTGAGAAGAGCTGGGGCCTTAATTCTGGGATTTACGTCCTGTCAGGAAATGGGCAAAGCAAGACCTGGCATCACACTTTGGATGAGGTTAGTGATGCCGAGTGAAAGCCAGATTGGAAGGCAGCAGGATTTGAAGAGACATCTGAATGTGGAAGGAGACCGTCCGTGTGAGACGTGGCATGAGAACAGACATTATTTCAAGGCCTTTTTAGCAAGTGGTCTGGCAGAGAACGTAAAGGCAAGATTGGGAGAAAGGGTTGGTAACGTAAAGGGACCTGGGCTGATAGCAATACAGAAAACAAAGAGAAGGAAGAGATGTGGCGACAACTAAGCCTCTGTAGGGGTTGAGGCCTTTGTATCTGGAGCATAGGAAGCAGAAAATAAATTGTTGCAGATGATAGGAATTTGAAAGTAGGTACTTATCTTCTGCAAATAACCTTTATCGCTTCGGCCTTAGGTAAGACTATCTCGGTGGCACTTACTTGATTAGATAGGGATATGAACAGCTGTAAAAACTAAGTGACGACTGTTCCTGAGTAACTTTTCTTCCCTGATTTATACGCCAATATTCCCTAATCTAACATGCCCCAGCTGGACATTTTCACCTTGCACCTCTATGCAGAAACAACTGTATTTGGAAAGAATGAAAACTTGCTCTAGCAATGAGCAGTGCAGAAAGTATATTTTGCATTCAGTGTTTGACAATCAACAAACATACCACAACCAACAACAGTAATAATAATGATGATGATGATGCAAGCTTGGGGAACAACCTGAATCTGGAGAAAATAAGGGAAAAGAAAAGATAATTCATGCTTGTCTGCAAATTCCTGCACCCTTCAAGACTTGTTAAGTAGTAAGGCAAGATAATCATTAAAAGAACATATACTAAAAGTGCATATCCAAACAACCCTCTTTCCTCCACCATTATAGGTACTGGGAAAAATACAATAAGTATATTTTTTTGTCTGATGAGGCAAAACCAGGGTCTGTTTTGGTTTTGCTGCAAGTGCTCCCAATGTTTTATTCCTAGCTCTTAAGAATCACAATTAAAATATTAAAAATCTAGTTGGCCTTTGCCTCAAATCCAGATAAGCTATTTTTTTTCTGGCATGAAACTGCTCAGTGAAACCACTGCACATTTGTGAAAACAATAATAGCATTAAAACTATAACCTCAAATTAGTACTGCTGGGAACTGAACGTGTTTAACACTAGTCAAGTGAAAAATTAAATGCTGATTAACCACAACAAACTATTGAGAAAATCTCCCAGAAAAGATTAATAAAAAAGCTGTCATGGCAGTCAAGAGAAAATTTCAGAAACTACATGGGAAGCAGCAGGAAAATTAGTATAAATTGCTTCCTTATCATCCTAGAGTGGTCAATTTTCATCATGTTAGTGATCTGAAAAGAGAAGTAGTAAAAGAGAGAGAGAGATGCATATGAGACCCTGCTGTGAAAGCACTCAAGAAAATTACTAATGAAAACCTGTAGGACAAACTAACCACAGCTGGTGAGTAAACAAGATCAACAAACAGGTCAGTCTGGATAAGGGCAAGATACTGCAGAGGAAGAAAGATTTAATCCTTTCTCTCTTCTCAAGGCGTCCTGTGTGTTGAGCTGCCATGGCTGATAAGGTTTTCTGGAAAGACAGTAAAACTACATGCACGTGAAGGAAGCTGTCCTGTCATGCGCTGTTATGTGTCTGCCTGTGTTGAATTTTCTTGTTCTGAAAGCATATAGCATCCCAAAGGTTTTGATTAGGCACTGATGATGTACACTCAGTACCTAATTCAGGTGAACTTCAGATTTGACATCAACTGACTGTCAACAATTCCTTTTAGATCTGTCTTGTCTATGAAGAAGCCTCATCATGAAACTCTGCCCTTTTCTTAGCTTTATTCTATCTATTTAACACAGTACGTTATACCTCTGTGTATCAATTCCAACTGATTTTTTGCATCAAAGATAAAATCCAAATTTGCACCATACATCCAGCCTAGTTCTACAAAGTTCCTAATTCACTTGTGAAGCCAAGTAAAGGTTTAAAACCACTGTAAAAAAAACCTTTTAGTCTAAAATATCTTGTTGTCACTGTTCTTTTATTTATACCAATTTACCGATTGATTGACTTGCATTTATTCACTTGAAGTTTTATGAATACAGGTAGGGGTTTTTAATACTTATATATTGATTACCTATGCTATCTAAAGTGCTCAGCCCTGTGGTTAATAATCTTAGAGGAGTCTTAGTTTGGACATCCCAAAAAGGAGGACTACGAATGATCCTATGATATAAGAATGTGAGATAAAATGCAAACACGAACACAACACAAAATTTGTCAATTTATATGTGTACAAAAGAGGTAGAGAACTGAGAAACCCTCTAATAAATATGTCTAGAAATATGCATAAACTCTTTGCTGTGTATCACTTGATGTAAACTTCTATTTGCTGCTTTTATTTGGGATTGATTAACTTCAGCAGAAAGATGCAGAATATACATTTCAATTAATAAGGTACTTAGAGAATGCAGACATTCTAAACTCGGCTAATATAACTTTATAGTGTCATATCAGCTTCACTAAGGAATGGAAAGTTATAAAATGTCCTGTTTTTAAGAGACTCCTCAATATATAAATTTTATTGATGTCCCAATTACTGAAGTCAAACCCATACATTTTACTCTTTAATTTACTAGCCTCATTTTAATGATTTTAATTTCTTTTTCTTCTCCAGATTTGATCTGCCATGAGGTTTTTTTTTTACAACCTTTCCCTGCAGAGTGTGCATGCGATGGATCTCTGTGGGCCAAGTGTAGTAAGAGCAGTCATGTTTCACTGCCCTCTCAAACGGCTGAATTCTGCATTGTCCTTCCCACTCACTTGGAAGAGTGGCTGCCGTTCCCCTTGGCCAACCTCTTCCACTGTCCTGGGCAGGAGGGTAAGGACAGCAGTGTGCCCAGGTGGCCAAAAGGGCAAACAACATCCTGGCCTGTATCAGGAATAGTGTGGCCACCAGGAATGGGGCAGTGACCGCCCCACTGGATTGGGCACTGGTGAGGCCCCACTTTGAGGGCTGTGTCTGGTTTTGGGCCCCTCACCACAAGAAAGACATTCAGGGGCTGGAGTGTGTCCAGAGGAGGGCAACGGAGCTCGTGAGGGGTCTGGAGCACAAGCCTTGTGAGGAGAGGCTGAGGGAGCTGGGGGTGTTCAGGCTGGAGAAAAGGAGGCTGAGGGGAGACCTTCTTGCTCTCTACAACTCCCTGAAAGGAGGGTGTAGCCAGGGGGGGTCGGTCTCTTCTCCCAAGGAACAGGCCATGGGACAAGAGGAAATGGCCTCAGGTTGCACCAGATTGGATATTAGGAAAAATTTCTTCACTGAAAGAAATAGAGAAACTAGAACAGAAAAGTGGTTGAGTCATCATCTCTGAAGGTATTTAAAAGACGAGTAGGTGTGGAGCTCAGGGCAATGGTTTAGTGGTGGTTTTAGCAGTGCTAAATTAATGGTTGGACTTGATGATCTTAAAGGTGCCTTCAAACCTAGACGATTCTATGACACCTTTGGGGTAACATAAGCACTGGTGGGTGCCTCTCACCTTCCAGGGAAGTCCCACCCCCCTTGGCTGTCACATGTCCCAGTTACCCAGGAAGTCCCATCCCTCCTCCAGTCAGGTAGTCTTTTTTCTCCATCTCATCCTGCCCCTTTGGGTAAAATCACATACCCATGTGTTGGCAAGCCCTGTCCCCTGTAGGGACAAAGTTAGAATTCATGATGATTTTGACCAGTTGGAGAAATGATCTGAAAAAAATAGGATTAAATCCTACAAGGGTGAATGAAAGGATCAATTTTTTAGGAGGACAAAAATTTAGAAAGAGTTACAGCAGATCTGTGAAAGAGAAACTAGTGCTTATAGAAGATGACGAGCTGAACACAAGTGAACAGCATCATGCTCATACTAAAAGAGACAGCCATCATCCTTGGATATATAAGAAGACACAGAGATGTGTAAAAAGAAGTTTCAATTATGCAAAAGATGAAACTATCCTACCATTCTTTTCAGCTTTTGAGAGACCTCTGCCAGAATACTGTCTCCAGTTTTATTCACCACACATTTAGAAAGATTAGGACTTAGAGGGGCCAAAGAAGACCCCTAAAAACCGCTGTGAATAATTTACTCCTTGTCCCTAGCTCATCCCGACTAAACCCTATTCCCTGTGAATGACCTGGGATTTCCATGCTATGCCTTCCTGCCAAGGCTGGCTTGAACTCCTGGATCGTATCCTGAGTTCACTCAGAAGAGAAAAACCAACCTCTCACTTTTTCCTGCCTTCCTCTTCCAAGACCTTCGTCCCATCCCAATCCAATCATAAAGTCTATTGTAATCTTGAGATGTCTAGAAATAAAGACATAGAAATAATGACCTGTGAACATGGCTTAAAAGCAACTGGATCACCTAAAAAGGGCAACGAAAGAGAGAAATAATGGCTATCTGCAAGTTTATAAATCACTCATAGAGAGAATGGGATCTGTTCTTCAGATCACTGTTGGACAGGATGGGAAGAGAATAAATCACAGCAGGAAAATTCAACTTGAATATTACGGAAATTTTATAGCTATGTAAGGGTTTGATTAAGCACTGGCTTATATGGTCCTGGGAGCTGGAGAAGTTCTCATCACCAAAGGTTTTTAAAAGTAGTTTGGAAAAACATTTGCGAGCGCTTACAAGGGATAGCAGATCCTGCCTGTGTCAGAGAAATACCTGCCTCTCCAAGCTTTTCCTTCCCAGTGTCATTTTCTATAACTCTGTGATACTATATGAAAGGCAGAAGTGCTGCAAGGATTTTCTTTTGGAAAGGGTGGAGTTTAGGATGGGCAGACTGATTTGTGAGGTCAAAACAATGTCATATTATTCAAACCAAATTCTAAATAAGAGATACTTTAGAATTCAAAGCCTTTTTTTTTTTTTTTTATGATGCACCTTTGACTTTTTGCTAGTACCAAAACAAGAGAAATATGCTCCTACAGGCACAATTTCCTATGACAGCTCTTCTGGATTTTGAGTTTTTTTTGATTATATTATGTCAGGAAACTCAGACAGACATTAAAAAGTGACATTAATCATATACAAAAAGAAATTTTCATGGGCACCCGCTAACTTCATAAAAAACCTCACTGAAGTATGTATGAGGACATTCATTTTAGCATAGGAAGCACAGAAAGTAGAGTCAACATTGAAAAATTTATTCAGGAATAGTTCCTTAGCAAGACCTTCTGTTTCAAAGGTGGAGAGGTCTTTCCTAAACCAGCTTGGGAGGGCAGGATGAGAATGTTAAGTCTGTTGGGGAAGATGAAGATCAGTCTTTGGCCTGTTGTATGTTTCCTAAGGCTTACTTTGGACTTCTTTTCACAAAAAGGTAAGACAGCATATCTTTTCCTTACTTAAGTAATTCCTGCAGATGAAGGTAAAGGGTTTTGAATATTCTAGAAGACTGGAGACTTTATAGCCTTTACAGCTTCCTGATGTCGGTATTAACTTATAGTGGTCTTCCAGTACCTAAAGGGGGCCTACAGAAGGGATTGGGAGGACTCTATCAGGGAGTGGAGCGATAGGACAAGGGGTAACAGTTTTAAACTGAAACAGAGGAGATTCAGATGAGATCTCAGGAAGAAATTCTTTGCTGTGAGGGTGGTGAGAGCCTGGCCCAGGTTGCCCAGAGAAGCTGTGGCTGCCCCATCCCTGGAGGGGTTCAAGGCCAGGTTGGAGGGGGNGTATTTAGATACTGCGACTTTGCAACTTCAACTCGCTGCAGTTTCACTGAATTTCACTGAATTTTTTAGAGTTGGAAGGGACCATAGAGATCATCTAGTCCAACTCTCCTGCCAAAGCAGGACCACCCAGAGCATGTCAGATCATGCTACTCAGGTTTCAGTTGAAACCATTAAAGACAAGCGCCAAGAATAGAAACTAGTTTCCAAGTTTTTAACAAATATTTACATAAACATTGCAAATAAAATGATGTTTTATCAATATTTAATATTTAATTACTCATGGACCACAGAAAGTGCCATCCTTTCTTGCATATCTCAAAACTAAAAAGATTATATAACTGACCTTTCATTAATCTATTTATGTTATGCCCCCTTACAGAAGCAGGTTGTTTTGTCTACTTTTGTCCCATTCCAGCAAATGACAACGTAAGATAACTGTTGGTTATACAAGAAATCTGTCTTTAAAAATTGTGCAGAAATAGAACAACTGTTTTTGAGTTCAAGATGGAAGAAGAATCTATCTGTATTTTTTCATTTATCAGTCTCTTAAAGCTATTTCCATGTGTGATAATGTATGCTAATAGGAAGTGAAAAAGAATCTACCGTGCCAAAGACAGGGAAAAAGGAATTGTATAAAAAAACAGCTGTGGACAAAAGAGACAACAGTCTGAACTGACCTGAAGAATACACATCAGTAGAACATACACAAAGAGTTAACTGGAAATTCAGGTTGCGAGAATGAAGCAATATCTGCATCATTTCTGTAATGCTAGGAAAAGATTAAGCTACAGCCACATTATTTCTCAATTAAACAAATGAGTAAATCAAACACTTTGCCCTTCTGCTTTTAAGGGAGAACAATATTTATGAAGAGAAACTTCGCTTAAACCTGGGGTTCGGAAGCCCTTAATACAAATATTGCTGCACTGAAAACCCTCCTGTGTTAGAGCAGTGGATGGAGACTGTAAACAGAAGCCAAGATCATGACCACCATGTATCTGTTGCAGACTCCAAAATGGTGTAAGAAACAGCCTGGATTCACCTCCCTAAAGGGCAGGCCCTTCAACAAAGAAAACATTACTGTAGTCTGGATGCCTGTGGTCTCTCTTAGAAGGAAATGCAGAGAAACAAAAGGATATTGAACCAACTCAGACATGAATTATATGGTTGGCTCCAAAGTGCCATTTGGTTTTCTCCTGAAGAGGGTTCTGGATGCCTTGCATAGGCAGATGGAGGGGCTGGGGTTAATTCTGGGCCTGATCCTGCTTATCCTGATATCAGCTAGTACCACCCACTAATCACTGAATCATGGGGAGTATCTATATGAAGTAGAACATTTGACTCATGTTTGTTCCAGACACTCAGAAAACATGGCCCAGAAGCCGCCTCATGTACTTTTAATGATGACAGTAATCAAGTCTTGGAACATGGATCAAGTATGGGCTCCCCCCAGTTCAGAAACCCTTTTCTACTCCCAATATCTATGTAACCCGCACGTGTTTATCTGCAGGAATTTAGGTATCTAAAGGGCTTAGTGATTAGGGAGTTGTCAGTGGCACTGGATTGGAAGATTTGCACAGAGAAGAAAATGCCTAAGCCCAAGGTGGTTTGTTTGATTATTTTTTCACTTCATTTTCAAAAATCTTACCACAGTTCACTGCAGAAGAAGATGCTCTGTGAAAAAAAATAATAAACCGAACCAACAAACCAAGCTTGATTATCTTTCCACTTCAAGATCATCCTATAAACCTGGCACATTACTATGAGGGTTCTTTTTCCCCCTCTGGCTCAAGAAGCCCTGACAGAAATGTAGGAAATAACAAGCTTACAAAACTTTCCAGCTCTTGTAAAGGTTTTGTTTTGTCAAAGGGCACATAAGACTCAGAGTGAGATAAGAACTGAACAAACAATTGTCATTTCTTAGTGCAACTCTTGGCACAATTAGCCAAGCAGAGGAAGTGGAAGACTGAAATACAAGATGAAAGAAAATAATCCACCAGTTCTAATGTCAAAGTTACTGTTACAATTAAATAGAAAACTAAAAGAATGTCACAGTATAATCAAAACAAATATATCACCAAATTTGCAGGTTGTAGTGTTTTACGACTCTTGCTATAATAAGTGTCAGCCAAAGCGAAATTCAGGCTGCACCACAGCTGGCTGTGCTTAAGCACAGCCCAACATATACACATAGTGAAAACCTGGTGCTGACTTAAACAATGAATTAAGGATCTTCAGTCACTGCTACCAAATTGGTCTTTGGTTACCAAAAATCTGGAGCTTTGGCTTTGGATTTTATGAGTCCTAGAGTTGGATTCCTGCATAATGCTACTTTTTTCTTTGTTTCTTTATGTCTTTCTAATAATTCAGATTTTTCCCCCTTGTCTTTTTATCACTTCTGAGCCATCTGACAACTGTTTTTGTCTGCAAGACTTTCTTCTTGAATAACAATAAGAAAAATCCCTCACAGTGCACATATAAAACAATTTTTTTCCGCAGTCATTCTTTTGCATTTATTTATATTGAATTTCATTTGTCGTTCTTATCTTCCCACGTCCAATGTCATGACATTTTCCTGTAACTCTTTGCAAAAAGCTTCATATTAAAGTACCATAAAGATCACTGTAATGTTACCAGCAAAATGAGAGAAGGTTTAAATAAACATAATGACTGTGCGATGCCCATGGTATTGGGGATTCTGGGGGCTGAGAGCTGCATCTGCCAGCAGCTTCCTGTTGCTAAATGCAAAAATTTTTCCTTTCAGAAGGATTTTAAATTAAAAAAAAAAAAAAAGTGGGGTTTGACTATAAAGGGTTTGTGACACAAAGCAGAACAGTGTTTTGTTTTGTTTATTAAACCAAACATCTCCCTATGAGGCACTTGTGCATCTCAGGCAAAGCTAAATTCATGTCAAACGCAAACAAAATTGGACTGTCAAAATGATTAATTTTCCTTGGGATGCTGTTATTTTGAATTGCTAGAACTGTGAGTTTGAATATTTGACTTCTTTATTCAGGGTGAAATTAAACATAAAGATAAGAGAATTCTCCAGAGAGGCAAATTTTGTGCTTTTTCTTTCCACTTCCCTCCTGAGTTGCTAACTAACTGATGTTTCAGGCCAAACACTGCATCCTGAACACTGCCTTTCATCAGGGACATCAGAAAAATGACCAGCATCCTTTGTTTGGAACCTCTTGCAGCTCCTTTTTTAAAAAAATTGGAATTCTGAATGATGTCCCCCTGCACTTGCAGGAAGATGTACCTGTCACTGCCTGGGTGCTGGGCTGGCAAAAGGTGTGAGAGGAGAGACAGAGGAAGGTCAAGTCAAGGTGTTGTTATTCCTCTGTAAAGACATACAGCCAAATTGTGTCTCAGACTACAGTACTATCTTCAGTACAGGATTGATTCAAAAGGAAGTTTAGAGAAAAATCAGAGAAGAGATTTATTTTTTTTAAAAATGGGAATATTTGTGCAATATAAAAGCATCTTGACACAGCAGAGCATATTATACTACAGGGAAAATAATTTTGTGTCAAATCTGAGAGCAATATTCACAGTCTTGGTTCTGTTTCCTGCTGGCAGAATAATTTTTCTGCAAGACACTGACATTATTCCTATTCCATTTAATATGGAATAGGAATAGTTATACAGAATGATGCTAGATAAAGAGCCGTCAAATTAGAAACTAGTGATGCAAGATATTTTGGAGGGCTACATACCTCTGGGAACCAGAGGTTTTAAATTTTTTCTGAAGCAGTTATACACTGCCATTGTGGATCTAAACCCATAAACAATGCACTTTACCTTCATTAATTTTCACTGATGGTTTGAAATAATCCATTTTTCCCTCTCCCCCCAAGTCCAGCAACCTCAGGCTGAGAAGTTCAGCTCTGGGCTACCTTTTCCTGTGCTTTAAATGTGGTTAAAGATAAACAACTGCCAAAAAAAATAATTTACTTGTATAGATGCAGTTGAAATTGGTACAAGAGTGCTGTGCTACGATTGGCAAATACACATATAAAAAACAAGAAGAAGAAATGTGGGTAAGATCTCAATTGGTGGCAAATGCTTAGTGTCACTCTGGTGAGAGCAGTGTCTTGATGTGGCCTGTTCTGTTGTGGTCAGCAACATCCATGGAGTTTGGAATTGGCTCTGGGAAACTATGGGATACAGCAGTTTCCTGAGCTGCTATTTGAATGGTGAGAAATATAGATAAATACAAACATCACGTATGTATATATTTCTCACTATAGTGGTAAATAGACACTGTACATGAAGTTCAAGGTAAATCCATAATGCACATAGATAGGTTAATTCTACTTAGATGTAAATAGATGTGGATATACTTATTTGACCGGAGTCAAAGCAGGGGAGTATCTTAGCCTTTTTCCAGCTTAACTTTTGCAGACCTGCAGATAATCATTACTGTAGGGATTTTTAAATAACTGAGCTGTGGATAAGAACTGGGCAAAAGCTTTTCCCACTAGCTCTTAATCTTTTACTGCTGGTTGTTTCCTTTTCTTTTTCTTTTTTTTTTTTTTTTCTTTTTTCTTCCTGGTGGGATTTTCCCAGGACAAACAGCGGAAAAAGACAAAATCAGAAAACTTGAAATGAGTTCTTATCACTCATTCAGGTAGAGTTAATCAACATTTACATTCACAGCTATACATCTGATAGTGTGACCACAGAACTTTTTGATATTTTTATTTACTTTTCAGAAACTGTACCCTAAAGTAGCACCAAATACAAAACTATTGACAATTAATATAATTTAGCTTATGTTATTGTCTCATAAAATCTGTGGATAACAAATATTTTGCTAATCTTCTTTTACTGGGGTTCAAAGGATTTCTTTTTCTTTCTACTCACCCTAGGTTTTGAATGCAATCTATATGATCCATATAAACACCACCTTTTCTGTCTTTGCTGATGTCAAAAACCAGAAATTCAAATAAAAGCTCTTGTCAAAATAAGCAAGTTTCACCTAATCTTGTGAAAATCCAGAGATTTTGCATGGTATCCGTTCAAAACCACAAATCAAGACAGATTCCCTCAGTCCTATGCTTTAGAGTACAAAAATGCTTGTGAAGTTCAGCAAAACTTTCGAAGAACCTGGGCTGAGTGTTGGATTTTAATAGAATTAAAAACCAAATGTTTCATATGATTTGGAGTTTGGCAGCACAAACTTTGCCCAGCTCTTATTCACAGCTAAATCACACAACATTTACTAAGACGACATTATTTTGTGAAGTTATCTTTTTCAAATTTCTCCTAACAAGGTGCACTTTGAAGATTTTTTATGAGAAAATTGATTTTTCACAACCCTTAAAATGAAGAGAAAATGACAGCGATTGACTGGGTTCATGTAATCCCAGTTTTAGGCCACTGTGAATGCATTGTACGTTGTAAGTGGGGTAGAAAATTGCAGTGGAGATTGGAGATGATATCCAGCAGTTTGCAGAAGCTTTTCTAGCCTCCTGTCTAACTCCAGGCTGACCACATTCTATTTCACCTTCTATTTTATTTTTTTGTGATCTGAGTTGTTTCTAAGCGCTGCCTTCAAACGTATGATTTACAAATATTGTTATCACACTCAGCTTATGCGACATTGTATGAGGCTGCCTAAATAGAACAAAAGACTTTTTTTTTTAACTGGCAAATACTCTTTAAACGTTACTAAGGTCTCGTTACACCAATCATTCACAGGCAATTGTTGGCAATACTAACTCATAACACATCCCACAATATGGACTGCGACACGGGGAGTTCCTTGGATTATCCTGAGGACTGTGCTGTGTTAAGGGAAACACAGAATCACAGAATGATATGGGGTTGGAAGGGACCTCTGGAGATCACCTTCTCCAACCCCCTGCCAGAGCAGGGTCACCCAGAGCAGGTCCCACAGGAACGTGTCCAGGTGGGTTTGGAATGTCTCCAGAGAAGGAGATGGCACCACCTCTCCGGGCAGCCTCTGCCAGGGCTCTGCCAGCCTCATGTTTAGGTGGAATGTCTTATATTCAAGTTTCTGCCCATTTCCTCTCGTCCTGTCCCTGGGCATCACTGCAAAAAGACTGGCCCCATCCTCTTGACACCCATCCTTTAAGTAGTTATAAACACTGATCAGATGCCCCCTCTGTCTTCTCTTCTTCAGACTAAACAGGCCCAAGTCCCTCAGCCTCTCCTCGTAAGAGAGATTCTCCAGGCACCTAATCATCGTCTGCTGTGTCCTCTCCAGCAGTTCCCTGTCCTTGTTGAACTGGGGAGCCCAGAACTGGACCCAGTGCTCCCGATGGGGCCTCACCAGGGCAGAGTAGAGGGGGAGGACAACCTCTATCGACCTGCTGGTCACACTCCTTCTGATACACCAGAAGATATTTTTTCCAAAGGCATGTATTATGTTGTTGAAGCAGAACTCACTTTTTGTTGCATATTTGTAGGGCAGAATGGGTTGAGAATTGCTGTGACTTATAAGTGGGCCAAGGTACTCTAGGTGGAAAAATGCAAAACCACTTAATCCTATAGTTACTTTGAAGTTTAGTTTTCACATGTTGACATTTATTTTTGTCTAGTCTTCCACAGAATTTGCCATCTAACCTCTGGGACCCTCCTTCCTACAGAAACAACCCAAAGAGCAAAATAGGGGTAAAAGAAAGGGAAGAATGTGGAGGCAGCAATGCTTTAGAGACAGAACAAGTTATTCACCTTAAGGTCACATTCTTGATGCTGGACGTGGTAGATGTAGATATAAACCAGAAGAATGTCCATAGAGCTTTTAAAATCGAATAGGAGGGCTAGAAGTGGAAAAGGTAGGGGAAAAAAGAAAAGTAAGTTTTCTGAGAGCTCTAGGGAAAGTGTAAGTTAACTCCTTAAAACTGGGAGTTAGATAAGAGTATCCCTAAAATTATTCTATGATTCTCTAAGATGTTAAAAATCTAAGATGAATTTAATAAAGAATTAAAGAACAGCCTGAAGCTCAAAGAAACCCCAGAAACCTGCTAATCCATACTTTTAAAGACACTGGAAGCCACAAGTTCAAGCCTAAGAGGAAAAATACAAGAACTTAGAAGTGCTGATCAGGTGGCACGTAGCCACTTGATTTCGACTCAGCAAATGAGATTTAAATGATAAAATAAACAGTAAGGATTAAAGGAATATCAGACTTCTGAGAGAGCCAGCAACAGCCCTGAAACACTCATTCCCTTTGACAACAGGAAAAGTCCAGCGTTTGCAGACTTGTACTCAAACATATGCCAGACATCCTTTAGATGAGTCCAATTCTGGATATACTGATTCGTCCACTGAGAAGACAGGTGAAAACAAGAAGCTGCCCCATGGAAAAAGTAAAGGCCAAAACATATTTTATAGCATTGCCCAAGTAAGTTGAATAGTTATGAAAGATACACATATGAATGCCCATGATCTCATAATAAAAATATATGTTTCTAATGCTGGGCAATGCAGTTATGTGAAAAACACCTGCCAGCCAAGCTCAGTCTACCAGTCACTTATGCCAGCACTTAGCAAAAAGGAAAAAGTAAAGAAGAAACACCCCAAAATAAAAAAAAAAACAACCAGAACCCAAGAAAACAAAATTCAGCAATTAAAACTAAATGCAAGCAGTTGAAGATAGAAGCCTTTCACAAATACATAAGCTCACCTAAATATCTTTGCTCAAAAAGAGATTTTTTTTCTTCTGATCTGAAAGGAAAATAACTACTTGGCAAACTTCTTAAATATGGCTAAATGTCCTTACAGTTAAAGGCAAACAGAAAGAAACGTTTAGTAATAGCTGCGGCTCTACTTTCCAGTGATGTGACTTATGCTTCCAAGTACTTTGTTTGCCTTTTTCTAAACTTGACATTTTAAAAAATATGATCTTGGAAATTCAGTCATTTCAATACTGGACTTCAACTATAATCAATATATATAAATACTGGCCCTAGGACAATGCTCATAGGATGAAGATATTTTTTTCAGAATGAAAGTTGTGGATTTTTTCATTTTATTTTTTCAGAAAGTTTTTCTCTGTGGAGGAAGAAATGGGGAAAAACAAGTGTTGCTTTGAAAAATATAATTTTCTAAGGCAACTTAACTGAAGTCAGGATATTTAACAAGGCAGACTAGAAACCAAGAACTCCAGAGAAGTGAGGTTCTTTGCAGTTGTTCAACCTACAAGCCTGTAATACTTCCCCCTTTACAAACACCAATAGCACCGTTTTCTCACTTAGGAGAGGTTACATGGCCGGGTTACGTGTCACAACCAATGTCTCTGCCATTGTTACACAAGTAGCCTATACAATTTTGTGTTTTATTAGAGAAGGGACTGCCAGAATCAGTGCAGAAAGGTCAGAAAGATCTCTGTTTCAGTGCTCAACCAGATTGGGTTTGGATAAAGTTCAACGTTTTCTTTAAAGATATGGGCAGCTTTGTAATCTACTTTACATAGGTTTTCCACTCTAGATGACAAGCAAAAGATAGACTTCATACAATGAACATGAGTTGTGTTCCTTTTCTCACCTTGTTTCTGTGCAGTAAAGGAACAGGTATGTAGGAATCTGGTCTTGTGGTCTTCTGTTTATGGCAACACCTCTTCATCTTTTCTGCTGGTTCAATGATCTCTGATGGGCTTCACTTTACAAATTAAAATGTCTGTTATATATATTTTTGGATGAAAATTATTTATTCCAAGGTGTCATTTGTGAACTTTTAAGAGACCAATTAATAACAGCAATCCCAGAACAGTCTCTAGCAACAAACTGAGAAATCATTTTCATTGACTCTTCTTGGCTTCACGATGAGGTTGTACAGCTTTTTTTTATGTAAACAGAAGAATAGCAAATCACAGGTAAAAAAAAAAAATCTCTTTAAAACAACAAAGCTGAGATCCCTGCATTGAGCACTCTGAATCCTCTGCCTTAGGGGGTGACATATAAAAAATACTTCTGAGAGAGAGAAATGACATCAAAGCACAAAAAATTGTAGTAGCTTAATATTTATGTTTTTGTTAAGCTTTCTCACTTTTCACGTTTAATTATCTACAAGAAAAAGGCTCTGCCTTGCCAGATCTTCTATGTTACAGTAATTAAACTCAGTTCAAATATCTTTTCATATTTGTAATTGCAATTTAAGTGAGGCACTGCTGGAAGACACTCATCCAATTTAGAGTCTGTTTAGCTATTTTTGCCTGACACATTCTATTTCAACCTAACAATTATCCTTTTTTATCTTATTGTACCCTTCCATCATAGAATTCCCTTTTTTTTTTTTTTTTTTTTATAGCTGCCATAACTTTTGAGCATATTCAGAGCCTGGTCTTGTCTGTTTGAGCAGGAAAGGTCCGCATTGAGTTCAGATTTGGATCCAAAGTTCAGGTCCAGGATCAGTCTGTATGGGGTTGTAGACTTTGAAGGACCAACGGACTTTATCTTCAACTGTGCATGCAAAAGATAGATTTTTCACTTATTTTCAAGTGTGATGAGTGTCTTAGTGCTCTTTTGAAGTACAGAACATTAGAGGAAAAGAAATGACAGGAACATAATAAAATTGATGAAAAGTTTCTCGGGCTTCTGAGCCTGGGATTATGGGAGGTGGCAACAGTTAAATGTCTCTGCTTATTATGCATTTTCTCCTTGTCTTCTGGTGGGGAATTTAGTATGGAAAAAATTCTTTGGAGATCAATTCTAATTAAATGTAGACGGCTTGTAACATAGTTTTGCAGTGAATAGGAGTTAAGCTAATGCTATCTGGCTATGTAAGATGTGTGTGGGGTCAGAATTTATCTGCCCTAATTTAAGCAACTGAAAGATGGATATCTGAGTCTAAGCAGGCCAGGTAAGTAACTCCTGAATTAATGGAGAGAAACAGGCACTTCCTGGCAGTGATTCAGCTAATCCTAAACTCAAGGTTTTGGATGGTGTGATGATTTAGCCTCCGGAACTGCCTGTGTTTTTCCCTTGAGCACGGGGGATGATTTAGCTGTGTAATCTTTAGGCAGTAAAAATTGAGGAAGGTGTGTTGAGCAAAAGAGATACTGTTATGAAGAAGGAACATTTAATAGTGTGTTGCACGGAGCTTTTCTGGTAATTGCTGCAGGGTTCTACTTAAGCAGAGCTTAATGATCTTGAGAACAGTGGGCTACAGAAGGCCACTCTATTACCCTTTTTTAAATGCATATTACTGCAGTGAAAATGTGCGGCAAAAAAAATCCTACTCCATTGAAATCAAAGCTCTCACTGATTTCAGGGCACCTGGCATTTCAGTTGCTGTTCTAATCTGAAGCTGTAGGTACCGTGCCACATTAAATAATTCGTAGGCAATTTAAGAAAACATCTTAGTGATTTTTAGTTGTCACATGGAGAATTTGTAACTTCTTCCTAAGTCATTTCAATGAAATTGCCTAGACATGATGAATTTTCATCACCACTTGTCAGAGGTGTTCTGTATAGGGTGGCTGTAGCCCTTTTTATTCTATACAGGTATTTTTTCTTCCCCAGGAAATACGCACTCTTACAGCCCCAAAAGAAAAGATATTGAAGTTGTTATACACAGTTATCTTCTGTCACCTGTTACTTTTGTGGATAATGTCAACACTGGCACCTTTTCTTTGAGGAAGTAATTTCATACCAACACGCTCTCCTTGTTTCAGCAGCAATCTTTAATATGTCAATTAGTCTCAGAGATGATGTAAGCAAATGTGGTTACAAAGGTATTTCTTTAATCTTTTGTTCTTTGCAACAAATTCATCATCTTTAAATTATCTCCAATTTCAGAACTCAGTTTATTTTCCCAAACGCTTACTGATAAAAGAAATATGGTTTTAGGTAACCTTCAATACATTTAGTGGAAAGGCTGATCTTGTGGTGTAATGTAGGGCACATGCAGAACCTTTAAATGCTGATCTGATGAAGTCCCTGTTGCAATACCAAAGGCCAGTGAGCTGTGCTAATTTACACCACCTGAAGATCTTGACAGTGTGTGCACTACTATTTAATCCTCAGTAATATTGCAATAATCTCAAATTTAGTGTTTCTGTTTTCAAAAAATAAAATAAAAATTACAGATTTAGAAAGGATCTGGTAAATTCAAATTACAGGTTTTGTAAAACTAAAGGAGAGTTTTCCAGTTGCCATAAATCAAGAAGCAGACTTTTATAAAAGGCGTCATTGCCTACTTAATGCATTTTTGATAACATTTCTGATTCATCTTTTCTTGGAGCACATCCTGATAATACATCACACTCACGGAGAGACTAATCTAACTGGCAAACAGTTACAGCATTCAGTCTTTCCTTTTCAGTCTTCATTTTTCCTGGGGACAATATCCTTAATCAAACCATTCTGCCTTGGTAACGCAGCAGTTTTTAGTTCTCATTCACAACTTACACTTTTCAAGATGAACTAATATGTATTCTATAAAGTCATAGGTCATATATTTTATTGTTGGAAATACTTCATGGAACAGAGCTGATCAGTAGCAAAGGTCTAACCCTCCTCACCACTGGAAGGTTTAAATGCCTGCACTTCTCCAAAGGATGCTACAGTTTGTTGTTATTGTTAACAGTGTTAGAACAGGTCCCAGTATTTTCTAATCTCTTGTGTTCTTGGAGAACTATTCCAAAATAGTTGTATTTGACAGATCTCTCACCCTGATTCTATCTGCAATACATTTGCAGTTCTTAAAAGTTTTTTATTTTGCTGCAACACATCATGAATGCTCAAAGTGTTTGTTGCAAGTGGATGGAGATGTGATAGATAAGGACAGAGAAGGCAGGAATTTCTTGTAGGCTTTTCTCTTCTTCGTTTAGAGGTTGTATCAGGTAAGATGCTTTCACTCCTCTAACAAAGGAGAATAGCAGAGTTACCCCTAACGCATCCTGTCAATACCTGGTGATGTCGGTGCGACGGATATCTGTTAATATGGTCCCCGTGGGTCCTCAGTTTCTCGTGGATTTGCATCCTTACACTCAGCATTGCAACAGAGGAGGCTGCCTGGGAAAATAAACGCAGCTCCAGCAGCTGTGGGGGTAGAAGCACACACGCCACATTAAACTGCTCTTCTGCTCTCGTTTGGTGGCCAGTATCCATATTTTCAAAGGAACATTGAATAGGAGGATAAAATGGAATAATCAGCTTCTAATATATTTTCTGTCTTGCTTCAGTTATAGTTGAGAGAGAAGATCTGTGGGAGGATTCAAGTACCAATGGCAACCGTAGTCAGCATGTTTCCAAGATGTAAGCTTTGAAAAGCCCTGATGAAATGTTCCCTAGGTACTGATGTGTGTGAGATACAGATATATCTCAGAGTGGCCAGTGTTCAAATTCTTCAGGCATTTGAGAGCTTTGGATAAGCTTGTTAAAGTTCCTAAGTGCAGATAAAGTTAAGCTGATCTCAGCCCTAAGCCATTTTGAATTTCAAAGAAAGGGATTTCTCCACCTTTTTGCCTGTTTTCTGTAGCAAAACATAGAAGTTTGCACCATTTGAAATAGCTTCTGGGTTTTAATGCTTTATTTCTTACTGTTATCAAGTATGCTTTTGCATATAATTGCGCAGTCTTTCTAAATGACAGCTTTGAAGCCCGTGGCCCTATGATGGAAATCTAAAACTAGCCTGGAAATAACTGCAAGGGAATACATGCTAGAAAACAATCCGATCCTGGCAAAGGAGCAGGTCAGATAATTTAACATCTTCTCAATTCCAGGTTCTATTATTCTCTAATGATTCACCCTGTCTGCTGTCAGATTCCTCTGCTGTGTTTTCGCTTTCTCCTGTCTTACATTGGAAAGAGAAAAGAATAAAGAAAATGGATGTTTGCTTTGTATCATCTTCTATGGTACTTACAGTTTTCACAAGATGACTGTCAGTCTTGAATAAGATATGACATTTCCAGCTGATAGACAAATACCTTTTCAAAAATTAGAGTGGTTTTTTGTACTCCAGTGACTTTCAGAGAATTTCAAGATCCACTCTTTTACTTTACAATGACAATTTCTTCCTATAAATGGAAAGAAAGTAGAGGAAACTGTTTATTTTTGGTTGGTTTTTACGGAAGTACAGCTTTTAAGTTAATGTACCAGCCCCAGAGCACCCCCTATCACCCCAGAAATATACTGTCCTTGAAATGTTCATTCCGTATCCAGAATTTGTGAAGCCACATAGCTGACTGGCTATCTTTTCTTTTAATATAACTGTACTTTATTCACAGGCTTAGAAGCAGATACGTCAAGTATTTCTTCACCTGAGGAAGAAGCAGGGACAAGTTATACCAAAATATATTTTCATCATGACTTCAACTTTTGCATTCACCACTTCTATATTTCATTCTTTCTGCTTTACTTTTCAAAAAAAGTGAAGAGAGGAGTAGCATAAAGGCACAGCTTTGGAAATCCTGTTTTCAAGAATTCAGGGTCTCAGAGTTTGTGTTCTCAGAGTGTTAGGCATAAAATTCAAGGGAGGTGACAGTAGACTGTTATTAGACCTGTTGTCCTCTTTCAGTACTTTCACAGTCAAAAAACGACACAGTACTATTCTGTACTATAGGATTGAATTTTTAGGATGTAACAACTAGAAACTGATCCCTGAAAACATATTTTTCCAACCTGTTTTGTAGTATGTAGCTTTCATTCTCTTTGTTTGATTGTGTATTTTTTAATTTCCATGACAGCTTCTTACAAAGGTGGTAGCCACTTACTGGGCAAATTGAAATAATCTTCCAATATTTTAGCAACACGCAAGAAGTATTCTAGTAAATTAGAGAAGTATATTTATTTTCATTATAGTCCATGCTCCTCGATTTCTGCCCTTTCTTCGTGAAACAAATAGGACTCCTACCTATGATTAGTAAGAACAAATCCTTGATCGTGATTCATGTATAGTAACCCTATTTCTATGCATATATAATATTCATAGAGGACAAGATCCAAAGAGGAAGATACACGCTGTCAGTAACTGCTTTTTAGATGTCAGGTGTCTGGAGCAGAATCCAGAATCCTATACAAAATATCTGGCCACCATATGGAGCTTGTGGTCAAACTTAGGTACTCATGAAAAAGCAGTTCCGTGAGCAGCCTAAAGCCACTTTCCAACTTTGTAAAAGTGTTGGGAATCGTACTGACAGGAGGGCATGTGGTATACAGGCTCCTCCATCTACTCTGGACAAATAGCCCAGCAGTCCTGCATGAAAATATGGATCTGTGGTGGATCTGGTACTGGATAACACCCGGTCCGTTGGTAAAATAAGCTGCTGATGAGAATAAGCAGTGGCAGACTCAGACGCAAACTCGTGTTTCTCACAAATGCATCCAAATCACGAGCCTGGTCTATGAGATGAGCACGTCGGCGGTCACCCCCGTCCATGTTGTTCAACACAAACAACAGAAGCTGAGATTTATCTGATGAGAGGGGACGGTTGTTTGGCCGAACAGTGAAGTTACTCAGAACGGAAGGAAAAGATTTTGATTCCTACTTCC
Source organism: Tringa tobata (assembly GCA_033628505.1). Lineage (NCBI taxonomy): Eukaryota > Metazoa > Chordata > Aves > Charadriiformes > Scolopacidae > Tringa > Tringa tobata. The sequence continues at coordinate 3,497,733 of JAHREE010000077.1, read as the reverse complement.
AGCACCAATATCTATACGATGACATCAAACACTGCTGGAGACCAGGTGTCAGTTTTGTGCTTATTTCTGTAATATGTGGGCCTCAGGATACTAATTTGGGGACTAGAATTCTGACTGGTTTGGAAGTCTAACCCTAAATCTAACCCAAATGCTGGAGTGGAGGTACCTGTAGGAAGAGATACGAGTGGATTTAGTTTTGTGTTAGATGATTACTGCCTTTACTGAATGTACTCTGGTGCCCCTGTTGGCTCCAGCCCAGTGCTACTGCCAAAGTAAAGACTGGAATAGGTGCTGCTAAATTATTTTTTTAGTTTACACTTATTTGTGAGACAATATTGCTCACAGATTATTACAAATAATGATACGCTTAATAGTTTCCTTAGGTTATCTCACTGGATCTTTTCCTGTTACTATTGCATTACATGTGCCATGATGTAACTTCAGCTTTTTTACAGAAAGCATGAACCACCAGAGCTTTCTAATTAAACGTTATAGAAATTTAATAAGAGCAATGTGTCAAAAGTATCTTTCTGCAACATGGTAAACTTTGCAACCTTCACATTTTCATACAACTTTTGATTTTATTAGTGGTTTACAGATTTATTTTTAAAGTACCAGCATATGTTCATTATTCTCTATACATTTATAAAACTCACAGTGCCATATGTTTTTCTATAGGAAGGACCCTTGCAGAACCCTATGTTATCTATACACAAGCAAAAAAAATAAGAGGCTAGTGTTACTGACTCTTCTGTTTCTTTTTCTCTCTAATGATGCTGTTTCTGACAGAGAAAAGGTAAAATAATGATCAACTAGAATAACCTGTGCCCACACTTGTTTTTTATACGAAGCTGATATACATAGCAGAAACACAAAGTGCCTGCATCATGGCCTTAGCAAAAAGATGAATATGCTCCCAAAACATGACACTGTAATGAACTGCAAATAAGTAAAATAAAATTATCATCTGAATTGATAAAGATCTTTTTGATCTGATTGATAAAGATCTAAAAGGTAACAAGTCACTGAGATAAGGATGTAGATGGGAGATGAGAAGATGGCCTTGCAGAAAAATTAAGCATTTTTTTTTTCTCAAATCATTCCCAGAAAATATCAGGGATTGTGAAATGTGACTGCATCTGAGCAAACATAACTCAGTCCAGTACTTTGCAACTCCTTGTTCATTTCTTATTTTTCCTCGATTCTTTGAAAATATTCCAAGCTATTGATGTAAAGGAGATATTTGTCAAAGTCAAATCTCCCTCTAAAACTGCAACTCAGTAAAGTGTCTGTTAATGCTCAGTCTTTCTTTGCCTCAGTAACCAACCAGCTGGAACCCAGCAGGCAGTATGAGCAGTCTATGATGACATTATTGCTTATTTTAGTAATTTAGCGTGATAAAGTGTGATGTCTCCATTAAATTTTCAAATGCATAAAAAATGGCTTGTTAAATGGAAAGTTTTGCTGAAGTAGAAGTACGGAAGACATAGTTGATACCCCGGAATCACAGGGCTTGTGCCGATTCTGTAGAAGCAGTGATGTATAGACAGGTCTGGTTGTAGCCACAGTGTCCCCCTGAAACAAAGCAGCGACACGCAATTCACAGTTTCATGAGTGGAAAACCTGCATCAGGTGTAGACTCTCTTGCAGATGGTATTCTGTAATCCCTGACTGTCTGGGTGATCCCTGATTTCTGTGGGTTCCCTCATTACTCCTGAAATCTCTGCTGCGGTAAACTTTGCTTGTATATTTTTCAGGGTAGGGACTATCTCTCTGACATGTTTGGGAACTCCTTAGCTAAATAGAGCCAAGATATTTAAAAATTTCTAGAGTGCAAATAATAGATAATAATGATAACACAAATGTTTACGAAACATGTTTTGTTTATCTGGCTGTTGCTCTTCCATTTTAGACAGGTGGAAGCTCCTCGGGGTGAGGATGCCATGAGTTTTGTATCATGATGAATACTGGAGCTGTCAGGACCTCTCTTCTGCAGTTCAGAGAAATTACTGGCAAAATTCAGAACTGAATTATGTTTTGCATTGAAACAGAACTTCACAAAACATCTCACAGGCTGGAAAAATCCAGCCCTGACATTGTTTGCAGATTCATAATAGCAGGGGTTGGTTTCATCTCACCTAAGGCTAGATGTGTGCAGTGCAGATGTCTACATCTGAGCTATTCAATGAAGACTCTTTACGCTCAGCTGGGAGAAAGCAGACGTTCCAGTCTGTGACTCATCTGACCTACTTCAGCTGTTTACTTCCAGATAGGATGATTCATCCCCCAGAAGCACCCGTGTCTTCCCAATGCCTGTACCTCCAACCTGGATGACTATCCCAACACAGATGTCTCAGCAGCTTTACTGAAGATGTCTAACATGAGGTGAAGTTTCTATCACTCACTGCATCTCAAACAAGAGATGAGCTCTCTATCCAGGTACCTAATGAAAAAATTTCCTAAAAAATTCACACTTCTTTACCATAGACCATGCTGGTAAAATTTTCACATAAGTGGCAGCAACATGCATGCCAAGCTCATCGCGACACCGTGTCCCCTTCCAAACTCCAGGGACCATGTGCTTTCCCTAGAGCACCTGATCCTCAAGGGAGAGTACACGGAGCCTGTTTCAGCAGTTTGGAGCCAAAATGACAGCAAAGACTTAAAGGGTCTTCACTCACAATGCGGTGGGATATCTGGTCTATGCATGCAAAGTACTACCTGTTATTATTAGGACTTTTGAAAACCTACCAGTTAGTTATGACTTTTGTGGCACTGTATTTATATGATATGGACTGTTTGCTTTGGGCTTCATAACTGAGGCGACGTTAGAACTGCTTAAGCTGCCTTATCTCTGCATTTTCATACTCGTGGAAGCCTGGGAGAGATTGAAAGAGTAACCTTAACCTTGAATTTCCCGGCTGCCCAACATTTGGGTGTCCTCAGAACTTCCGTACAGCATTCTCTTGCAAGTTTTCCCTTAGGCTGCTTACAATCTCCACTTCCTCGCTTACCCATGTGCACACCTGGGAACTTCCAAACAGTTCTTTTAACCGTCAATACTTTTATATCTGGAGGAGAGTGCCACTTTCAGGCAAGCTGTAACACCCAGAATTCTGGGTTCGCTGTAGAGAGTGACAGAAACACTGCAGCATTCAGGCTGGCGTGTTTTACTGCAGTCGCCAAACATTTCAACTTTAAAAAGTTGAAAATCAGGACCAAATCACTCTTCCTGCAACAAAGCAACCCAGCCTCCATTTGCTTGTGTAGATATGTGCGGTGTTTGGTCTGTGCCATGCTCTGTTTTTTGGGTCCCTGGTGGAGAAATTGCCTGACTGATACTGGTAAATGCTTCACTTTTTCAGTTAGATACTGTACCATGCCTGTAAATAAAGAACCTGGTGGTGGGGCTGAGATCACTAGATCAGGGTGGGACCTGTTTTGAGAAGTCTCATATGGATCCAAACAGCTGGAAATTAATGAGAAATTGGAGGTTGTGTCTGACTATAAGAACCCAACTCCCATTTTTTAAAAAAACCCCTTGTTATCCCCAAAAGGCAATGCAGTGAATATTTCCTGGAAGCATTTGCTCCTTAAGCACCTGGTCAGACTTGAGCCAGCATATTTACTGTCCACGTGCTATAAGCTCCACCCTGAAACTTCCCTTATCAGCATCCCAGTCTTTCCATATCAACTCTAACATGGAGACCGGGATTACTTTAGGTGAGAGGGAAATTGAATAATGCAGGTTGAACAGCATTCATGGTTCCCCCAATATTGAGATTAGTTGTTTTGGGGGTTTGCTTAGTGATGAGGCTTGAGCTGTCTGTGAATCCCAGATCATGCCACGATGCTTCCCCTCTGTCTGTCAGTCTGTCTGATGGTGTCACCACATGGGGACACAAGCCACTTTTGTCTTCAGCACAATGGCATCCAGACCCTATGCAGTTACTGAAAAGTAAGGGTTAAAAAAAGAAATAAATACTTCAAATAGAGGCAAAACACTTCAGAAAGCTGCTGTTTTCAAGAAAGTGACCAAAAAATGTTGCGTTTTGGTACCATGGATAACAGCACGGAACTGACTTCTAAGGGGGGAGAATTTACAGAAGACATAGACAATTCCAGCTAACTTTGCTAAGATTTAGTCCACATTCAAGTGCTACCCAGTGATTCAACTTGTCATCTGTGACTGACAGTGGTAATAACTTCTTTTTCGGTGTGTATCTTTTCTTAGCTTTGCTTGTGTCTACGTTATAAATGCTTCATTACATGGACTTTATTCTAGGCCTTGTACCATTCCATGGATATTACTGGCTCATAAATAACTTGGCTGAGGAACACTATGCTAAAATAACTCATTGTTTGAATCTCAGTACGGTAATATATTTAAGCACACGCTTAACTTGAAATGAGGCAGCACAGTATTTGGATGCTACAGCATTTGAAAAGAGCTTAGTGCTCCCAGTGCTGAAAGAAAGGAGAAGGTCATTGTTTTCTCTCTGTAGTCAGGCAGTCACACCAAAATATGGATTTAAAAGGGCCCTTGCAGAATGAAATGCAACTGTCATTTCTCCAGATAGAAGTTGACTTTGGAGAAAAACCAAACTATCAAACCTATCAACATACATTTATTCATTTTCAGAAGGGGTATGAGTGTGTGGGCACTCAGTAGAAGACATGGGTTTTTACTAGCTTGAATCTGGACCTGACTTGCAGTGGTGGGTTAGGAGGGCAACTTACCACGTCACATCATAGCAGGACAAGTAGAAAATACAAAACAAAAGAAAACCATGATTAGAGAAAGCAAAACAGACTAGGTTTAGATTCCTAATGTAGTTAAATACCCAGACTCTCAGAGCACCCATTCAACAGGAGACAAACTCTGGAAGATCCCAGAATCTGCTTGAGTGTCCCAACCTTGAAGTTGTCTTGGTATCTAAGCTGCTCCTGCTGGACATAGATGGAATCAGCTAGAACTCGGTGCCTAAACCTCTGTCGATGTCACAGATATGATGCAAACAGCTACCTCACTTGTGTATCCTGGCATGTATCCTCAAATCATGTTCAACAGGTCAAGTCTTGCACGAAGCTGGACTATTAAAAGCTAGAAGACCTTCTTGGGCTATCAACCCACTGCTTTTCAAGACCACTAAATGATGTTGATACTAATGGTTTATTTCAAGGGTACACCAGTAATCTCTAGACATAATACATCTCACTTGAGTTTCTCGTGACTGTCATCACAACCAGAGAGTATCCTCATAATCATGGAGTTCTGTTAACTCATGACAGCAATAGCAGCATTTTTCCAGGAAAAAAATATCTAAACATGACTGCATTGAATGAAAAATATTTTTCCCTGTAGAAACTTACCCTCTGGCCATTCCCAGCCCACATTTTTTCTTGAGTTTCTGCCTGCTGAAAAAAGCCAAAAGATGCTTTAGATGGAGACAAAATAGAGTAAGCCTACATTGATATGTAAATCAGTTATTGATGTTTACTTGCTACAGTAAACAAAGTGTGTTTGTTTTAAATAGTAAGGAAAATGAAAAAGACCAAACAACCAACCCTCAATGTTCTCTCGTTACTGATGAAGTTAAAGGAGAAGAATCATTTCTAACTGAGAGAATGGAAGGAAATATATCACATATGAACGAGCATTGCAAAGCACTTGAATTTACTTTCTGTTTTCAAGGCTAGCTATTTTTCTCTCCTTGAAATTCTGAAGGTAGATTTCTCTTTGCATTCCAGAAGGCACATCTTGAGTCCAATATTCTTTCCTCTTCACCCACACAAAACTCTTCACAGCCTTTCTTGTTTCTAAAGATAGCATATTGAGATCAAAATTGATCAAGTACTTATAAATGGTGACATCTCTCCAAAGCTGAAAGCATGGTCTTTGTCCTTTTTAATGGTATCAATTCAATGGCTACAAAATTCAGATTAGTTAGTACAAAGCAAAAAAATGTAGACCATGTAACATACTATTTTATAAACACCATTCACAAGGGCAAATGATTTGAGGATTGCCCAGTATTTAACTCTGCCCAGTCTTTTAATCTGTCTTTAACCTCCATGCCTGAAGTTCCTGGGGCTGAATTTTAAAGGCCAGAGTTTTCCCCCATTTTTCCTCAGCCCCTTTCCCTCCCCCATTACTTTTCAGCTCTAAAAGTTTGTGAAAAAAACATACATTTTCTTTGTGAAAGAATGAATTCTCTCTTATGGCAGCCCTAGGGTATGAACTCTGAATTGGCACAGTTTAAGTCCTCACATCCGAGTAACATGAGGATGTTAGGTATCTGCAGACTTCATAAAGCTTGGATTATTGTTAGAAATAAGAAATTAGTAGATTGAAGACATAGAAATTAGTACATTGAAGACAGAGATACTCTTATGGAGCAGCGAGGTCCATAAGAAACAACAGTATTAGGAAATTGTAGCTGTGTCCTGATGCCTAACATTGTCTTATAAAAACTTTCTGTCCCATAGGAAGGTTCACTTCATAGAAGATCTTTGCACCTAAAAATCTGATCAATGTAAAAGTAAAAAATCCCAACAGACAAAAATACTGAAACTGCGAAGGCAGAAACATGCACTGTATCACTAAAAAAAAAAAAAAGAAAAAAAGAAAAGAAAAAAAATACTTGAATTTGACAGGAGCTATTAACTTTTGAACAACTATTGTAATAATTTTCCAAGACAGCAATGGCCTCTTGGTAGTTCTGATTGTACATTAGAGATTGGACCCAACATCATTGCTCTTTCCTTTTTTTCCTCTCTTCTTTCCATCTGCTCTGTGGATGTTCAGTCTCTTGGGAGGATGAGATTTCATAATGCACTAACTGGCATTCAGAACATGTTGAATAACATGGAAGCAGCCAAGAACTCTAGTGAACCAGAAAGAGAACAGCAGGTGAAGTGATTTATATATTGCTTCCATTTGTGATTAATCTTTTTCTTTCTTACTTAATTCTGAGCAGATACACTTATTTTCTGTGAGAACAGAAAACCATGAACGAATGCATTTTTTCTTTATTTGCTAATCATTCAATAAGGCATATTTTTTGCTGTTCAAATTTTTCCCATAGTCATGTTAATATTACATAAAAGAACTCTAGAATTAACACTAATGGCAATTGCTGCTTGTTTATGTAAAATCACCGCAGAATTAATTCCACACAGTCTTCTGAAAATATGCACATATTTAAAACAGGTTTTCAAAATAACAATTTGTTGTGCCATGTATTTGTTTTGATTTATATATTGGCCTATTTCACTATGACTTGCTAAGATGATCCTTATGAGAAACAAATGATCAACTTCAAGTACTTTCCATACTTTTAGAACAGATTTTACAACAGTTAAGCTTTCCCAAAAGGCTCTGTATAAACCCACATGAGGCAGAGTGCACATATATGCCCACACAGAGAGTCTCCAGGCACTGCAAAACCTAAGCTATGAGTTTATCCCAGGTCAGACCTGTGTTGAGGGCCTGAGTTTCACAGGCTGATAGTAAGGAGAGGATAAAAGAGCGTGAAGCTGGTCCAGAAGCATGAGCTCCCTTCCTTCTGTGGGATATGAGTTGCTACTACAGACCAAAAATTAAACCTATCCATCCTTTTGGGCTGCAGAGCTTTTAGTTGATTTCTGAGGACCTCAGGAAATCTCTTTTTGTCAAATAACTTTAACCATTGTGGTGCTTGCTAGCCAGGGAGCAAATGCTAACTGCAGCTTCAGATCTCCTAATTGCATCAGCCCTAGGAGATGTGCCCAAGAGCCAGTCTGTTCCTTCCTACTGAAGGGCAATGGTGTCACGAGGGACACTTGAGTCATGGTGCTCGGAGAATCACCAAAAGACTCTCGGCCTCTGTCCTCAGGTGGGAGGATTTATGCTTGGAAAATTGATGATTTTTAGACTAGTCATCAAGAATGGAGTCCCAGTGATTTTAAGCCAAGTACTCCCTGTAATAAAATAGGCATATCTTTTTTGCTGCTTCTCCTTCTAGCCCGATGATTTAAATAATCCTGGTAAAACAAAATCTTTGTTTCAACAGAAAGCTGTTGGGAGAGTGTGCCCATCCTGAGTACCTGGCTGCACGAGGGTTAAAAACACATTTGGGCCCTGGTCCTCCTGCGCTGGGGTGGGAAGAGCATGGAGAGCCCAGGGTTAAAACCTGCTCTGACAAAAGATGCTTGTACTCTGCCACGGGGGAGTTCGTAACTAACATCACTGTCCCTGCCTTCTGGAAGAGGGAGGCAATCATCTCCTTATACTGAGGGCTTTTAAACCGTCCACTATTGAAATTTAGGCATTCGTGGAATTTTAACAGCACCCTGGAAAAGTTTAAAATTGTCCAATGTTCAGCCAGTGTTAAAGGGTAAAGAGTGTGGGCAAGGATTTTGGCTGCCAGGCAGGGGCTGAACATCAGATAATATGGTTGCTTTCCCTAATTACTGCAGAATTACATTTCAGCTTGTTTTGTCACTATCATCACCGCCTTGTTTTTGTATCCTTTTGTAATCACCAAAGATTTGACGCAGCATTGTTCTAGACTTATCACAGGCCAGTGTAATATGTTTTCTAAGGACTTGTACTGATATTTTTTTCTTCTCTTGACTTGTAATTTTAATGCACTGCAGCATTCACAGTCTTCCCCTGCATTTTTTTTTCCCAGCATCTTGACAGTGTAAAATGATCTCTTGTGACATTCACAGATATTATTGTCTCAGTGCTGACTGACTCTTAGAGCAATGTTTTGCTGATATTATCAACACTGTTAAGGAAATGTAACGTCTGAGGATGCTTCAGAGATTTGTTCATAGTAGTTAGAGAAGAAAGGTGATCTGAACTGATTTGTAAAGCAGTAGGAAAAACAGGGGATACAATATCCCTGAGAACAAGCTGGCCACTTTGACATCTCCTCCAGTGTCTAAATAAGGTACTAGTAAAATATTTATTGTAGTATAATTTCAAATGTCTACTTTAGCTCCAGAGTGGGATCTGTAAAAGAAAGGCTGGTGAGAGATTGCCAGGTGACATTCTGACATTATTTTGGAAAGTACCAGCTATGATTGGTACTGAGGATTAATAAAAAAAAAAAAAAGGTGTTCTCTCCCAAAAGTATCTCACAGACTGCCTTAATCACTAAGAACTTGCAATAAGCATCGTGTAGTCCGGCGTACTTTCTCAGAAGTGATGTGAGGAAAGAAAGACTGGAAGAAAACTGATTACCAAGGTACAGAAAATCAGTACAGATGGTGAGCTATTGCCTAGGCTGTGATACAAGCCAGTAAGATCTGACTTTTAGGGCACTGATAGAAACGTATCGAAATATGAGAGGGGAAAAAGAGGAAGATGGCACCGTTACTGTGTTTTTTCTTCTGTATGGCTAACCTTATTCAGTGAAGAGCAAGTAATTAACATTATTTCTTGCACTTTTAGGAAATTAATGACAACATCAAAGAATTAATTTCATATGACATATGAAAACTAAAAGCAACACAAAGTCAAGTTTAACCTAATTCTGAGGTAACCAATTCAATTGCCATAAAAGGAAGAAAATCTTATTTAAATGGATATGTATCATAAAGACAGAAAGTATGCTAAAGAACTTTTTCTATTACCAATCACATTTTTTTGTTATTCAAGTGATAAAATACTCTATTATATTTCTAGTTAGCAAATAATAAGAAATTAATTATACAAAATACGATTTTGTCAAAAGCAGATAAGGTGTAATCTCATAAATGTTTTCTTAGTCCCATCTCATTCTACCATCCCCATCAAATGATTCTTTTGGTTGCTCTGAAAAATCAGTGCAGCTGGGGCTTATTTTCACTATACCAACCTGTGTGCAAGTAGTTTTCTGTACCAGAAGCTGTCAAATTCAGTCAGGTTTTAATATTTTTCTAGAACACAAGTGAAAAGAAATGGAAACATAATGAAATTGCTTGTTCTCGGTACTAAACCAAGAGGCAACTTGATGCTTTTTGGACTTATCCCAAGATTTTGTTTCAGCATTCCCTATTATTTCCAGCGGTGATAACTTGGATGCTATTTAGTCTCAGATCCTTGGAAGTCTTCGATATTCCTCTGTGTTGCAACACATAATCCTCGGTGGCCTGATGCCCGGTAGTCTTTTTAATCCCGAGTCAAATGTTCAGTTCTCCACTGGTGGGAAGAACATTTTCACAAGAGACCACCTGGGCAGGAATCACGTAAATCATCCTGCAATGAAATCAGCAGGACAGAAATGAAAGAAATCAGTGCAGCTTCAGCAGCTCTGCTAGAGATCCGATGCCTGCAGATACTAAGGGAGCACGAAGAACCTTTCCCTCCTTGCTTCCAAATTCTCATGTTTACTCAGTAACTCCAGATCAGCTGCCTGTGGGAGGGATGGATATTGCTCTTACCACATCATTAAGTCCAGACAAACTAAAAGTGGATCTCAACTCTTTTTCCCTTTTCCATCAAGCCAAGTTCAAACTTGACTTGCTGCAAGAAAGACTGTGATCGAGGATGAGTCATCTCACATTTAACAACCGAAATAAAGGATAAATTCATTATTATTTATATGGCAACTTTCAGTGCATTAGCAGGATGATTCTTTTGTGGTGTTTAGCTGCTGAGTCCTTGAAGGACCAGCAACCCATAGCTGAAGTGTACATTTTAGTAGAATATGATAAGAAGTGCTTGTGTTAAGCTTGCAGACTGACACATCATCTTTCTTTCCTTCCCCTTCTCCACCTCTGCTGAAGTGTTCGTACTGAGAAGTGTTTATTTTCTGATTCATTGTGCTAATGCAACTCTTGATAAAATCTTTAAGTAGCATTGTACAGGTCTAGAACTATTCTAACCGAGAAACCAGAAGATTTCCTTTTTATTGCTTTGACCTTGTAACCACAGCCATGAAAGAGATCATCTGCATCACGTTTTCCATCTGCTTTTGAGATATAGACAACTTAAAAGTCAGTAGTTTGTTTTTATCAGGTGTGTGTCACTGATTCCTAGGAAGAAATGAGACTTTGATTATCCCTAGAAATGATAAATGCTGTTCCATCTGGCATCTTCCACTCTAGTGAAGGCGTGCACAACACCAAATTTTCTGACCTTTGTAAAGAGACTTTAAATTGTCCCTTTATGAATTTATTATTTTAAAATCTGAAACTTCTCTCCAATCAATTGACTGCTGTAAAATAGACAAAAGTAATTCATTGAAAAATATAAATAACCTAAATCTCAGCATATTAACATGGGTTGTGTGTCATGATTCTGTCCCTTAAAAAGGAACAATCCTCAGAGTCAGCTGATCATGTCAACGTGTCTGGCATCCTCTTTCTGTATGTGTGGTAGAATATTTCTTTGAACTTTTTGTCTCAATGAACTTTTCCATCTGTAAAATCATTTGCTACTGTAGCTACAGGATTTCAAAAGGGAATTTCTGCACAAGATGAACCCAAGTTATATTTCTCCTGGTAAATAAAGCAGGACAGAGACTGTTCCCTGGCATGCATGCACCCAGCTGGGATCTCTGAGCCCCCAGCACCACATGCTGAATCCATGCTGCTTTTTTATTTAGTCTCTAGCCCACACTTCATCCCAATCCGTTCCCAAGCACTGTCTCTGATTGTGCCAGCCCTCTCGGACTCAAACCATGCCAAGGACCATGGGAACAGTTAAACGAGATAGAGTTGCCAGAGCTCAGCCTGGTTCCCTCATGCTATTCAAATTGCTAGCATAGGCACCGTCTGTACATTTATTTGATTTGTATATATTGCACATTTTAACCAATATTCACAGGGAATGTAGTTCTTTTTTCTCATAAGTTTGTTTTGCATCAGGTTTTAGACTTAAGTTTCCTCAGAAGCTTTGCATTTTATATGTCATGTAATGTTTTTCCCATCCCAGTAATGATAAAAACCATTTCTTTTTCTGTGTTCCTCAGATATGTTTATGCTGATTTTAGTAATGATAATGTCAGGAACAGAAGTAATGAAGCAATTACTACTATGCTGGAAAAAACCCACTGCTTTTAATAAAACTGATTAGTTTTCACATAAACATGTCAAAATTATTATTAATTCAGATAAACCCAAAATATCCTTGATACTTTTTCTTAAACTCTGAAGAGTTTTATAGAGAATTAGAAATGTAGTTCATATATAAAGACATTTGGCAAGAACCTGAAAATGGAGGATGTGCAGCAGAGAATGAAAGAATAAAAGTAGTTCAAGAGGAACAGGGTGAAATGAAAAGAGAAGGTCAATTCATATAGTTAAAGCACTGAGTTTCAGAGAGCTTTGTTGAAGTTTGGATAAGGGTAGAGTACAATAAAGGAATCCTGGCCACACTTTTAGAAAGGAAAATAAAGGAACATTGCACTCTGTTTCCTAAGTACAATTAATGAAGTGTACAGTATATGTTAATCTGATCTTCTAAAAAGAGAAATTTGCAAAGAATTCTCAATGTGGAGTCTTTTCTTCTATTTTTTTTTAATTATTTTTTGGGGGGGACAATGACCGCTGCAAAAAGCTACTTTATATATTGGAGTCTCCCGTCACCATGGCAACATCTGTACTGTGGGTCTCAGGAATGCTCCCAGTTTCTGATTCCATGTGTCTCAGCTGTATTTTATCTCTTTGTCAAGGTGAGAAATGGGCACACGTATCTGCCCAAGGCTCAAGATTGGTTGGCTTCAGAACAGAGAGAACTCAGGCACATGAGGCAACAGGCAGACAGGACTGAAAGGCGCATCACTGCAGGACAGCTCTCCTGATGTATAGACAAAGCTCATGGCAGAAGGGGAGAGATGCCAGAGAAAGCTAATTATGCTGGAATCAATCTGTTAAAGCCGAATTAAAGTCAGTGGTATTATTCTCATCTTATTGCAAACAAGAATGTAGTTAGGAGTCCCATTATCTCATAGCTTGCAAAAGTCTTTTGTGCATTTAATATTGCAATTTACACAAATAATAACAAAAAAACACTCATTTGCATCTCAAAAGACTACCAAACAGTGCGATTTTTAGGTAGAAACAGAAAATTTTGATCATTTTCTTTGTTGAAGACAAAAGACCACCTACATTCTTGCCGTGTTTACAGGAGATTCATTTTTTTAAAGAAATTCAGCAGAAGGTGTTCCATATTACAACCAGATTTACATCTTACTCTGTCGCCCTTACAATATAATTTCGAAATGAGTACTTCAGAATATGTCAGAGTGACATTTACATAGCACTTAAGCATTCTTTTCAGGAGAGGAGATGGAAGGATGTGAGAGCAGAAAGTTTTCCACTCATTTTGAACAGTCATTTCACGCAGCTGACTTTGCTCTCACTCTATTTTTCCTGCACAAGGACAAGACATCGGTGCCTACACAAAGGGCACTGATTTAGAGGAGCACCAGGTAACGTTACTGATTGAATGTGCTGCTGAGGGTGTGAGGTCAGAAGCCCTGTGAATAGTTTTCAGAAAGTTTCTGTCTTGGAATCTGCATGCCATCCATTCACACAATACTTCTATCATAAAGTTTACTCTTTCAGGAAGTTCTGTCAATAGTTTGGCAGGTAAAGTTGTACCTTTTTTATTAATTTTGCTTTTACTTGTTCTGTTGCATTTAATATCTACATCAATGAAATAGACAGTGGGATCGAGTACACCCTCAGCAAGTTTGTGGACGACACCAACCTGTGTGGTGTCATTGTACACCACACACTTAAAGTACTTAAAGGGGGCTCCAGGCAAGATGGGGACAAAATTTATAGATGGGCCCATTGCCACAGGACAAAGGGTAATGGTTTTAAACTACAAGAGAAGGATTTAGATTAGATATGAGGAAGAAATGTTTTACTGCGAAGGTGGTGAGACACTGGCACAGGTTGCCCAGAGGAGCTGGGGCAGCTGTGGCTGCCCCATCCCTGGAAACATTCAAGGTCAGGTTGGACGGGGCTCTGAGCAACCTGATCTAGTTGAAGATGTCCCTGCTCATTGCAGGGAGTTTGGACTAGATGACTTTTAAAGTTCCCTTTCAACCCAACTATTCTATGATTTTATGGTCTTCACAGCTAGCAGTAATATTTTTGTCTTGTTTCTAAGAAATTTCTGTGTTGATTTCTGGTTTCCTTTTTCTCAGTCATTTGGCTTTTTAGAAGGTTCTTGCAATAATCCTAGGACAATCGGAAAGTATTTGTAATTCATGCCTTGTTAAACCAACACACCATCACAACGACAAGTGCAAATTTCATCCAAAATTAGCTAATGCTATCCCAGTTGTCTAAACTGTCATCTGTCAAGAAATGAAGCTTTTCCTCTAAATCTGGGTCTTCTTTTCAAGCTGCTGAATATATGGCTCCCTGATGCATCGTAAATGGATAGGCAGACAGACAGATATTCACTGCAACATGTTTCCCAGTTTTCTCGCTTGTGAAGTCTACTAATATCACCCAAGAAGACCATAAATCTGGGGAAAAAATCAAGTCTGTTGTTTGAAATGAAGAAACGAAGTAGCAGGGGAAAGAGTGACAGATGCACTCATTTGCAGGTCATTCTAATTGTCTATCCAGTTGCAGGTAGGTTCTGATGGCACTATATAACATTTTGGTTTAAGAAGCTAGATCTAAAACCAGAGAGGGATTAGCCACAGATGTACAGACAGGTGTTCTGGAGAGCCTGAGTCGTGATTTACAACTATCATTGAAAGGGCTTATGGGCACAGACATTTTCCATTATCTCAATGAAAGCTGACTGCGAAAATAAGGTAACTCAAGAGACACCGATGGAGCAATCAGCAACAGATGGAGGGAACACACCTGAAACAAATGAAGCAACTAATTGCAGGGCAGAAAACAGTGTGGCTCTTGGGTAAGATATGGAGGGTGGTATAATGTGGTTACAATGAGAGGTATATGAAGTAGAACAAAAAACAGTCAGAACAAAGATTCTGTAATCTTTAATAAATGCATACTGTACATTTTGTCAAAGTGGAATACTTCCAGAGCTTATACAAAATTTAAATTACAGAGGTTGGACCTGTACAGACATATGTGCCTAATAGTAGGGGCCATGTGAGAGTCTGCAAAGGTTTCTTCAGCCATTTCAATCAAACCATACCCTAAAGATTTTGCAGAGGCCGGGTAAATCATCCGAACTGTGCAAATCTTATGCACTAAGGATTTTTTTTTTTTTATAAGTTTGTAACTTGCGGAACAATGTCTCTCTGTTTTCACATATGTAGTCCTGAAATTGCAGTTCTTAGGCAAGGAAGCGTCTCCAATATAAAGTCAATAGGAGTTTTGGCTGCCCACCTTCCGTCTCGTTACATAAAGAGGTTGTCTGGGACATCAGGTTGCTTGCATGTCTTAGAGTCAGCTTGCCTGGCCAAGACAGCTGTGTCTTCAGCTTAGATGGTTTGAGCATGGACTTAGAAAGAATTGGAGGATCTATTCTTGCTATTATCAGAACCAGAGGTTAAGGACTTCAGCTTTTACCCCAAGATGTCTTTTATCACTGCATTAAAAAGTCCTTGAATTTTAAAATGCCTTACCATTTTTGTGCATGCCTGAACAAAACCAGGAGCATGTACTTTTCCACATATTTTTCTTCATTGCTATTTATAACATAGCTGTGCTGAGTGATCTCAGTCATGGAAAAGGCTGAAATATCTTCTCTTCCACGTTAAATATATTTATGTCTCTGACAGACTACCATAACAGCCTTGCAGGCAACTCTGCCATTCCTGTTTCTGTTCCTTAGATTCTGGACTACTTTTGAGTTATGACATCATTTGGTTAAGTTCTTTACACACCTGCAATGGAAACACATTCTCTATGTAGTTTACATATGAAATAACAGGTGAAGGAGCATTCATATTTGAAGGGTTTCTTCTTGGTCTAGAAACCAGGTGGTTTCAGGCTGTGAACCATGTGATCAGCAAAGAATGCAGTGTTAGACCCACCTAGGTTTTCTCCAGGCATGATGATTCTGCACAACTCTAAGGAAATCACAAAACGAAACCATGATACATTTTTTTAATATATATTTTGCCACGTGATGTATCAGTGTATCAACTTCCCTTTTTTCTCTGTTGGCCTTACGCTTAAGTAGCAGTGAGCTAACTGGGAGCACTGGGAGTTGAAAAAGACAGTGACAAGGGATGTCCAGGCACAGAAGCACAAGGAGGGGAGAGGGGCTGAAGCACTGAGATTGCCGTGAAGCCCCTGTGAGGGGAGAAGCAGTGGGAGGAATGGAGGAAATGGCTTGTTAGCACGAGGGAGCTTACACTGCAGCCAGCACTGCAATGGCACAGCAGTACTTTTCAGTCCTTGCTGCTGAACCTGCTGAGATCACTTTCAGCTCCTGCTGTGTGAAAGTGTATCATTAGAACCCTTTAAAAAAAAAAAAAAAATTCTTTGAAGAAAACATTGGAGTGTCCTTGAGAGTCTCCCTGCTGTGTGCTCCCATGTCTTTGGGCCACCCTGCTGGCTTCCTACCCTGTTGTTCTTCCACAGACCACGCAGTCCATTAGTGGGATAGGGAAGCTCAAAACCACTGCCTGGAAAGGCTGGCCTCTCTGCAGTCCACTCATCCTGGCCCAAGGATCAGGCAGCACCTGACCCCTCATGGTGGCGGTCAGAAGTATCACCTCTGCTAGTTCTTGAAGGCTAAGTGGGGAAAAAAAAAAAAGAAAAAAAAAAAAAAAAAAAAAAAAGGAGGACCCGATTGTCCAGATTTTTAACATGAATTGTACTAAGGTCAATGCAGTTGAAAGAGTTGTCCAAGGAGAGGATATTAAGCACACTGCCATCCTGTCTGCTGGTCAAAACCAGGTAAGTTAGAAACTCTTCCAAAGTGGGGAGATTGGCAAGGGGACTACTGAGGTACAGTGCACAAATAGCTCTGCTGCAATTCATAATCACAGGCGAGTGAAAGCCAAAAGCCAAGAACAACAAATCTCGTCAGCATATACGTGGGATTGCTTTTTTTTTTTAACCCCTAGTTTCATATACTTATAATAAATATTAAAACCAAGCTGTGATTTGAAACTGCTCCGTTTCAAGCACACGTGTTTGCAGAAGGCATTCTTCTGCCCGTGAATAGTTAATTGTCTGCGTGAACCATGAATTAATGTGTCAGAACTGTAACAGGGGTATGCTCTCTTCATATCGAGAGTCTGTTTGACACTCCAGAAGTGACATATATGATAACAAGAGAACACTGAGGATGCAGTGGCCCTTTGGCACACTGCTGTCACAGGGACATCCTCAAGCACCTTATTATGCTGCAGGTGCCGAGTTTTGATTGCTACAGCCCAGTGGCAGAAGAACATGTCAAAAATTGCACCCAAAGACCTCATCCTACATCTTTTGACAGGGTGTGCATGGCACAACTGACAAACGTAGCCACTGACCCGGGAAGGGTAGGTACAGCTCCCCAAAATACCTATTTTTTAGTGTATTTTTAATGCCAAGAGCTACAGAGCTGTGTCACCCTACTGTGTCAGAACACAAGTCTCTGGCATCCACCTCCCAATCTGGTAAATGGTGTCCCGAGGTTAAAACCACTTCAAAGACTGACCAGGACTAATTCTCTTGCCTACACGTAATCCAAAATTTTTTTAGTATATAACTATTTAAAGTGAGATCAGAAAAGAGGTCTTTCAGCTCATTTATTTTACTTTAATTACTCTAAGCTTTTAGTTGTATGATTGCAGTCAGAATCAGGTCCTACATAAGCAGCTTTTAGTCCATAATACTTTGAAATATATTTTTAAAAGAAGAACTTGCCAGGGTGCTGCAGTAATGAAATGGATCTCCTCCATAGCTGTGACAGCTGTAGCCAATGGGCCGGCTGTCATTGTTTTTTAAATCCTATATATACTTTCAGGAGTCTGAAAAGCAAAAAAAGAAAAAGATTGAATATCAAAAGTAAAGCTCATGTAAATTTTTATTCAGAGAGAAAGATGAGCATGTGAAAAATTAAAGTGTTGTATTGGGTTTGCATGGCAAGGTTTTGGTAGCAGGGGGGCTACAGAGGTGGCTTCTGCGAGAAGCTCCTAGGAGCTTCCCCCATGTCCGATAAAGCCAGTGCCAGCTGGCTCCAAGTTGGACCTGCTGCTGGCCAAGGCAGTGATGGTGGTAGCACCTCTGGGATAACATATTAAAGAAAGGGAAAAAACTGCTGCACAACAGCAGCCAGAAGAGAGGAGTGAGAATATGTGAGAGCAACAGCTCTGCAGACATGAAGGTCAATGAAGAAGGAAGAAGAGGGGATGTTCCAGGCACTGGAGCGGAGATCCCCCTGCAGCCCATGGTGAAGACCATGGTGAGGCAGGCTGTCCCCTGCAGCCCATGGAGGTCCATGGTGGAGCAGATACCACCTGCAGCCTGTGGAAAACCCCACACCAGAACAGGTGGATGCACCCAAAGGCAAATATTGCTGGTTTAAAACCAGAAAGAAACAAAGAATATATAATAGCTAGAAGGACCAATTTTCACCTAATAAAATAAATATGTAGCTACTCATTTTACTGGATTCACATTTTATTTGCACTTCAGAGGCTTTAAACTCCCTGTTTCTAGTGGGAGTACAACATCTGGGAAGCTTCTGGTGTAGAAGGTTAGACAAATGAGGAGGCTTTAATGTTTTATGGCAGCCACATTAAGAAAAATACTTTCATTAACTCTACAGACATTATACATTTCAGGGCTGTTTTGTTTTATATTTCAGTGTATCAGAGTTCAGGGCTCCCCCTGAGAAAAGCACTGGCAATGCAGATTAGATGCCTCAGATGAAATGGTACGAATGAGAACAGTTTGTATCAGCCGAGGACACGACAAGTTCGGCCTCAGGTAAAATGCCTGGTGAAGTTATATTTCCCATGGAATTCCTTTCGCTGTTCCAGGATAATATTGCACCATTTGTGTTACAGTCTGCACCGTATGTGGAAAGTATGAAATAGGAGTTCTTTCCACCTGCACCACAGACCAGAAATTCTAATGCTTGTGTTCCTTAGAGCATGAAACATATTTTTTAATTTATTTATCTGCGACACAAAAACGCTATTAAGAATATAGCCATTAATGCAGTTGAAATCTCAAGTAATCCGCTCTTGCAAAGATGTATTTGCAACCATTTAAATTTTGTATTTATTTGGAAAACCAGACATTTTGAACAGCCACTGCACATCTTGGAGTCTCGGCTAAGCTAAATATGCAGATACAAAGTTAACAAGAATGGCTGTGATGAAATCTAAAGTTGCTCAGGAATTTCTTCAAAAGATGGCAAGTGTGTCTTGTGTGAAACATAGAAATTTGGACTCCTCTCAGCATAACAGGAAAGGCCAGCACTGAAGGCAAGGATTAGCAGGAGTCAGAGGAAAATAAATCACCATAAAGGTGTCACCAACTTGTAGCAGACAGGATTCTGCTCAATCACCTGATTGACGTATCTCAGCGTAGGAATCTATACGTAGATCTTTATGCTCCCATTGTAGTCAGTGACAAGCTAGTCGATACAGTTAGGTGCCAACTAGCTACTCAACCAGCCACCAGATGCCAGCTTCAGAGTGAGCTGAATCACTGTCCAGCAGTCACAAAAAATGCCCAATTCCTCCAGAATTTTTTTTCTAAAGGCATTAATAGTCTGCAGGGGAGTTCTGAATAAGTACAGGTCTCAAACTGCCATGAGAAAGCTCCACCTGTACTGGAAAACTGAATTAATCTTTGATTTCTCTCTGATGCTGAAGCACAGAGTGACTTTGTGCATTGTGTATTAAACAGTTCTACCCTCCCGAATACAATGGATACATCTAGACTGATATTATGAATGGTTTCTGGTGCTTACTAGCTGACAAACCATGCCCAGGAATTATGTGCAAGGCTGCCAATTGGCCAAAGCCAAAACTGTACCAGGACAACTAAGTAGAGTCCAGATCCAGTGGTGGAGAAAACTCCCTGGTGCTTTTCGATTTCCTAGCACAGACAGAGCTACTAAATGTGGTCATTCAGAAAAACGCTAATTTTCAGTCTGAGCCTTTTGACTGTCCATCTTAGGAACCAATGGCCACAGCTAAGAGCCGTGCAACAAGGCTATCACAGCTTTTATCCCCAATGTATGCTCAGTGATCTTCTCTTGTCCGTGTTTCCTAGCGAGGAGAAAATAAGTCAGCCTTTGAGTGTCATCAAATATTTAGTGTGAACAAAGTTTTTAGTAGCATCCTCCAGCTGACGGGGAATAGTTGAATCCACTGAGGCTTAAGGTTAAAATTCATATGGTCATTCAATAGTCATGGTCCACAAAGTAGGTAAGGCATCTGATCATGAATCTATTACTGGACTCTGACCAAGGGCCTCCTAGGGTAACCCAGATGTTTTTTGTCCTCAGTGGTCAAACCAGGCTAGAGACGATGCTAACCAGATCACCTCTTACATGTCAGTGGTGGAGGGAAAGGTTGTGGTAGCCAAGTTTTAGATTTTTTTCTTCCTCCCACAAAGCTTTTGAAACTCTGGAATTAGAAAGCCAACAAGGGATTGTGAATCAATTTGGTCATAAACGTATTTAAAAACTTTTAAAAAGTGAACATTCTTGTTTAAATAAAAGATCATCTAAAGCACATTGTAAAAGACTGCTTTCTCAGTGTAACAGTCTTCTTCAGGCCAAAGATGCAGTAACTGAAAACCTGCCTGGAACTATGCACTGAGATTGCTTGTCAAGCTGATTTTCCTCAAAATCATCACAATCTCACAAGAAACAAACAGCAGGCTCTTTGTTTACACTAGCACTAGTGCAAGGTACATTTGCTTTACCTGCATTCAGCTGTTCCCAAGCTTTTTTGTACCTCAAGCAAAAATCACATTTATGCATCCCATAAATGCATTAAATCCTTGGGACATGCACACTAAGACAATTAAATACTTTTTTAGGTTGTGGAGCTTATTTCCAAAAGGTTCTGTGAACGTCAAAACTACCAATGCATTCAAAAAAGATTAGGTATAATCTTGAAAGATATACCACTGATGGATACTAAACGTGATGGTCCAGATAAAGTTTTGGCTCATAAAGGTCCTGAACCAGATTGCTAGAATTTAGCACAATGTGCCAGTGAAAAGGTCACTCTGTTCTTGTCAGGTCTTTGGTGTTCCCAGAAGAATCCACTACCGGCCTCTGTTGAAGTCACCTTTTAGGCTGATGAAGTCACCCTTTAGGCATTCTTACCTTATTTTCTAAGCCAAGCAGCATTGACTTTATCTGCAGACCCCTTTTCCTCACATTTCTAATGGGTTGTTAGCCCCACCAGCTCTATAGGAAAGTTCTATTAAATCCGTAAGCTTGTTTGTATGTTGCAATATATCAGAATGCATTTGTTAATTGCATAAATAAATAAAGATAAGTAAGAGGAAAACACTACTTGGAAGAATTCTGAGCCACATCTAAGCAAGTTGCTCAACTTGAAGTGCACGAAATAGTAGGGTTTTTAAAACAGATTTGATGACTTGAAAGCTCATGAAGTTAACACTGTTCGCCTCGCGACGCTCGGGAGCAGAGCTTCTGTGGTGCAGAGCAAGGTCACGCACGCACCATTTGACACCTTTGTCATCGCCCAAATGAATGTTTCTAAAGTACAGCGTGCACAGAAACAACAGCAGCTGCTTTTGGGTAGCTCCTTTAAAGTGTCCGTGTGATCTGTACATGGTCTGTGTGCCAGAATCCCGAGGGAGAGCCGGTGATTTCTATATTTCTATAACCTTCCAGCAAAGCTAACCGAATCTCCACTTTTCCAAAAACACATTCGTACTTGCTTCTTGAAAACATCACCCACAGTTTTTTGTTGTCATCTCACATGATGTGGTAAACTAGAGACTTCAAGAGCTCTTCTGGCACCAGGGTTAACCCCAGGGTTATGTTATTCCACCGCTGATTAAAAAAAGCCGAAACATAAATATGTAAACTGCACAGCTTTTGTCATTGATTCCATTATTGTAATCTCTACTCCAGTCTCTCTTGTAAAATAATGAATCATCACCACCTTATTGTAAAAGAACATGTTCTTTCAGCACCAGCATGATTTTCATGGCAAGAGCTTATTAATTCTGAATTGTTAGTATAATCTTCCGCGCATTTTTATGATTACACTCTTTTTTAGAAGGCTTTATGTTGTCTCCTGCTGGCAGTAGTAATGATGAAAAGCTAGAGACATTTTCAAAACCCAGATTTTTATAGTATGTTTGTGACTGATGCCGCTCTATTCTTGTGGAATAAATGTATAGATTTACCCACTGCTGCTTTTGCCAGCGATGGGTAAGTGGGAGATTGCATACACTGGCGTGTGGTCTCAGAGGTGGAAGTGTTACACGTAAAAATCACACATGCATATCTGCTTTGACACTGAAATCCAAGTGCCCCCTGACATTTGCAACCCGCCTGCCCTGGGCAGGGACACCTCCCACCAGACCAGGTTGCTCCAAGCCCCATCCAGCCTGGCCTTGAACCCCTCCAGGGATGGGGCAGCCACAGCTTCTCTGGGCAACCTGGGCCAGACTCTCACCACCCTCACAGCAAAGAATTTCTTCCTAATATCTAATCTAAATCTTCCCTCTTTCAGTGTAAAACTATTACCCCTGGTCTCCCCCAGATTTGTATTATATCCTGGCCCTTGCCCACAATTACCAAACTTTGGGGCTGAACTAGATGATCTGCAAAGATCGCTTCCAGCCCCTACAATTCTGTGAAATTGCTGAGCCCAGAGACCTTGAGATAAACATTTTCTTTCTCCCCTACCTGTATCTTGGGCAGATATGCCATCTTAATGTAGCTCAGCCAAATGCTCTCAGGTGACATAACTCTACTTCTCTCCCCCAAGATTGCTCAGGAGGCTCATTTTCCTCTTATTATTTTCTGTTTACTCTATGGAGAGCAAGGGATGCGTGATTTGGGGGTAAAAAGTTCCTAGGCAGGAAGCTACAATGATTAGGCACTGTAACATAGAGCAAGTTGGTCCCCAAGAACCTTTAATACCCTTAATTACATCTGAGCTATCATTATTATGATCAGCAGGGAATGCTGATGTCTTGGGACAAACCAATAGAGCATCAAATGTGTTTCTTGTTTGCTTGATTTTTCCCTCTCCGGTTGCTATTGCCTTTTTAAGGTCCAAGCCCTGCCTGCTCTTCATCAATTTTTCCAAAAGTATATTAAAATCTGATTAGATTTGACAGATTCTAAGTCAGAAACCTCCTTGTGCAGAATGGCATAGTGAAAATCTGAAGCAGCTGCGCTAATTTCTCGCTGTTCCCACCCAGCTGACCTTTTTGTTGAGTAGAGACCCAGAAAAAACTCCTTGGTTTATCTCTTATTTGAATCCAGGAAAAAAAATTAAAATAAAATCATGTTTTGTATTATTTGCTCTGTGTCATTAAGATAATTAGATAAACAAAGCCCACCAGAGGATAACGAGTCAACATTTCTGTACTTAAGAATAAGAAACTATAACAATTATTCGCATACTTCTTTACAAACGTAGCTGCTGTTTTCCAAATTTTCTCTACCGCATGAGCTACAGCCACAGAAGCAATGAAGTGGAAACTTTTGAAAGGCTGGGACATGTCCAGGGAGCACATAATGAGCTCAGAAGCCTTCCTGGTATACATAATTTAGACAGGTCAAAGACGGCACCCGGCGTGCCCATGAGCACGTGTGGTTGAACTCCACAACGGACACAAACCCAAGAATTTCTGTTCAGAGATTTCCTAAATCTCTCCTGAGAGGGTGGAGATGAATGGGGGTAGAAAGGGCATTTTTAAATCATGGAATGATGTAATGATGTGAAGGCACGGGAGGAATGAGGAGTAGTAGAGGGTCCTCAGATACCTGTAGTAAGACAGGTAACCCAAAACACTGCTCCCTGTTTCTTCCTTTTAAGAAGGAATGGACTTTTTTTTCTGGAATCTAACTCCAGCATATACATCCCAACTAGATGGCAGTGCTTATTAAAATCAGAGTAACACATAATAACTTAGGTTAGAAGTGACCTCTGAACATCATCTGATCCAAACCACATTCAAAGCAGAGCCAACTTCCAAGTTAGGCCTAGATGCAATGGTAAACCAGGCTGCTCAGGGCCAGATCCAGATCAATTTTCTGGAGATTCCCCAGTCTGTCTTCACAACCAGCTCTGCAGATGAGCTCAGCCTCCTCCTTGACCCTGGCCCTTCCAGCTGTGAGTCTTTTCTTTGTAGTGCCAGAAGAAGGAGGAAGAAGTTGCACACAAAGAAGAACATTCAATGAAGAAAAGCCCCATGGAAGGGCACTGTTCAAAGTAGGAGGAGCTCCTCTAGTGATCTGTTTGCAGCCACAGAAAAAAATAGAAATAGATCATAGAATCACAGAATTGTCTAGGTTGGAAGGGACATTTCAGATCATCTAGTGCAACCACCAAGGGTCACCAGCAAACTTCTCCCCATCCCTTTTGATATGCTGAGGATGGTCGCAGAGCCAGGCAGTAATTAACCCCAATTACCTACACAGAGGAAGAGGGAGGGGAGCTGCTTTTAGTATGGGGTAGAGTTTGGAAGTAGAAACATGTCTGTGCTTTGCTCCCTCTGGATGGTAATTAATGGACACCATGGGCCTGCAATGGATGCAGAGCTCACGAGCTCATTAATCTCAAGGTGCTGAGTACTTCTAAAGGCAAATGAATGCTTTTTCATAGGTGCATGTGTATCCTTTTTGACTTGTCCTGATGAAGGCAGTGCTAGAGGAATGAGAAGCTAAGGTTTTGCCAAATTTGGGTATGTTATTGCATAAAGATTCTCTAGGTAAAAACCAGGAGAGTTAATACCTATGCAACACTGAAAAATGCAGAGAAAAAGAAGCTAGAAGTTTTTTAAAAAAACATAGTAGAGGAAACACAAGCCCCTGAATCTCTCCCTTTTGGTTCCTGCAATGCTTGGCCAGTATGACCTTGTGAACTGTTTTCTTTAAAACGCCGACAGGAAATATTCTATGTGATAAGAGAAACCTGCCTGATTTCTACAAACACTTGACTAGTACCTCTGTATTGTGTGCCAGCTGACGTCTGAACTTTTAGCAAAAAACACATTCTGAGGAACAGCAGTTGTTTTAATCGACTTCGGAAAAACCAGTTGAAGGTAAACAGTTGTTGTGCCATGGGCAAAATGAATTTTATTAATACATTAGGACTGTGTAGGCCAAAAATCCATATGATTTAATTTATTTATTGAGTGAAAATATTGAAAAATTAGGTTATCATAGCACATGATATGCGGGTAGACAGGGAGGATAGAGTCTCGTTGTGCCTGAACGCTTCCAGGCCAAGGTCCGCTCATCGCTTGCTCAGTGCAGAATCCAGCTCCTCTGCCCCAGATGTCAGAAAGAGACAAAACACGAACAGAAGAACCATTCTCTGCTTGTTTAAGAACAAGTCTCTTAAATATCTGAGGAGAAGGAAATACTGCATGAGTAATAGGAGTTTAAAAGAATTTCCTGGCTACTGTTTATTCAACAAATATAAAAATAATAGCCTATATTTTAACAAGCAAAATGCGAGACAGCCTGACATATGGTGATGATGTTAAAGCCTGGACCTCTAATCCCAGAATTATGGTAGGGAAACCCTGAAATTGGAGTGTCTTTTTTATTCTTCCAACTCCAATAATTTACTTCTGAAGTTCGTGTAGTCCATTGATTGTTTGCATGAGCAGAAGTCTCCAAAGGCCTTACTTTCCGTGCTGCAGCCCCACAATGTCTTTTGCAGGCTTGGTCTGGAAATTTGCAACACCCTGTCCTTCCGTGGTTTCATTGCAAACAATTTGGTTTGCTGGAGAAGGCTTGTGTGCGCCTCTTGCACCGAATAAAGGCTATCTCTGTGTTACCTGCTTCCTTGCTAACTGTATATCTTTGTAAAATACGCTGTTGACAACTTTAGAGAGTGGTGCTTCTGGAAAGTCTGTAGCAGTTGACAAGCTGGATGGGAAATGCTGCATTTCTGTTTCAGGAAGTGTAATTTGCAGGCAACGGCCTGAAATTTCCAAAGTGACTAGAGAGATTTTGGGAAGCCCTTTTTTTTTTTCTTTTTCTATTTTCTTTTTTCCTTTTTCCTTTTTTTTTTCTTTTTTGCCCCCTATTTTCTTTTTTCCCCTTTTTCTTTTTTTTCTCCTTTTTTTCTTCTTTTCTTTCTTTTTTTCTTATTTTCTTTCTTCTTTTTTTTTTTTTTCCTCTTCAATCTGGGTGACCTTAAACTGGTTTTGTTCTCAGGGAGAAACAGCTCACACTAAACCTAGAATATATATAAAAAACTGCAGAATGCATTATTTTATAAATTTAATAAATTTTAATTCCCTAAGTTTTTAAAATGCACAACTTTGTCATGTTTTTGAATGTTTGTATTTAGTAACATTTACAATCTAGAACTGACAGAACAAATATAACCCATCAACTAACAGCTCCAATTTGTATATTTTCATGGGATCATAGAATGTTTTGGGTTGGAAGGGACCTGAAAGATCATAGAGTTACTG
>JAHREE010000077.1:3457595-3471044 GCA_033628505.1 Tringa tobata | reverse complement strand
TTACCCCTTGTCCTGTCACTATGCTTCCTGACACAAGAGTCCCTCCCCATATCTCCTGGAGCCCCCTTTAGGGACTGGAAGGGGCTCTAAGGTCTCCCCAGAGCCTTCTCTTCTCCAGGCTGATGTTCATGTGATTATAATGTAACAAATATAGCATACTATAATAATATTTTATAATAGTTTTACAGTATTTTTATATCTTATATTATTGCATTTTATAATTTAGTATAATAATAAGGTAATAAAAAGTTGTAATTATATAAAGTATAATTGTATAAAGTATAATAAAGTAATAATACAATAATATTATCACATAAAGTTAATGTAATGTGAACTTTTGGAGGCTCCTTAGCATCGTTGGACACACAGGCTAGAATGGTAAGATGAACATTTCAAGGATCCTGAGGCCAGCAGCACAGCTTGCTGTCGTTTGTACTATTAAATTGTCCTACCTTCCGGAACAGGGGGGTCACGTTCAGACTGCCTGTTAGAAGCAGTCCTTGGCACATGCTTGCTCCCGAGTCGTGCCTAGGAGTAGTTGGGGAGATGATTGATTGCCCGGCATAACCATGCCAGGGACCATTCTTATTAGTTACAGATGTGCCAATAAAGTGGCAAAATCAGACAACTTCTCTCCCCCACCTCTTGTTTTAGACAGGATTGTTCAGAGGTTTATCCCATTCTCGTGGAGCTGGATTTACAGAGTCATGGCATCCTGCTTTAACTATTGCACCTCCTATAATCTCCATTTTATG
Source organism: Tringa tobata (assembly GCA_033628505.1). Classification (NCBI taxonomy): domain Eukaryota; kingdom Metazoa; phylum Chordata; class Aves; order Charadriiformes; family Scolopacidae; genus Tringa; species Tringa tobata. Next base: position 3,470,289 of record JAHREE010000077.1, on the reverse strand, counting down.
GAGTAGCACATTACCCCTACTCAGGATTGTATCACATGCTGAATGACTATATCACAGAACAGTAAAGAGTACCCCTGATTTTAACATTCTCCTAATGTACTTTTTAAAGGCACTTCTCATTCAAATGTCGATATTAAGAGAAGGAAGGTTCTGCTGGAATACTATGTTTTATGTCACCATTACCATCCTCATCATGGTCTAGATTCTGATGATTATCACACTCATCATTACCAACATTAACATTTTGTGTTGCTGTGTTGTTTAAAGACCCATGTCAGTGAGCACATCATAGTTGTGTTTAGGTAAAATACCATTAATTAGGCAATTCAGGTCTCAAAGAGTTCCCATCTAAAGATGTGCGAAGAAATAACAGTCGGAGGCAAAGAAAGTAGCAGTAGAAAGAACAAAATTGTGATGAACAGGGTTTAAATGAATGTTTGTCACAGCACACCAGCTGCTGGTGTTATGAGTGCTTCATCAAATGGCTGATACATCAACTCCTTATTCTCCCAAATAAACCCAATGAACTGGGCATCTGCAGGGTCAGGACCCTTGCTTGCATTCTCTTACAGCTGTCTCGGGAGTTATGAATTCCATGGGATTCATGTTATTAGCAAATTTCCATGACTTTCAACATGTTGAGATATTTGTGGATGGCTGGACGTGAAAGTAATCAGCTGTGCTAACTTCACGGAGAACCCTCGAGCCCTGCCAAATTAAACTTTGGGCTGAACAGATAGTTGATAGAAGTAATTCAGCCAAAAATTTCTGTGGTAAAATTGTTCACATTTTAGCTCAGTTCGTTTGCTAAGTATTCACCTCCTTTGTTTCTGCTGCCATGGAGAACCACAAAACCTAACTCTCCCTCAAAGCAATGGAAGAAAGAAGGTAGTTAACTACTTAGAAATTCATTTGGGTTTCTTAAGCCTTTATTTCATATGACAACTATCATGCTTCAGGGGGACTACTTTTCTTGCCACATGTCTGTTGTAAACCAGGATTTATTTTTCCTTTAAGAGAGTTCTAATGACACACAGCTTTTTCAGTATGTTCCCATTATTTTTATGAATCACCCTGAAGATTAGCAAAAAAACCCCAGTACTTCTGCTGTTTTCTGTTTGTTAGGCTTTATTGCCTGGACGAATGGCTTGTACATAATCCTACCTTGCAGCCTACTGCAGAATAATATTGCTCAGACTTGAGCTAGATTTAGTTTAGCAACTGGAAGGTAAGAACTCTTTATTTTGGCATGGCAAAAAAGAATAAAAAGAATACTTTTTTTAATAGTCTGATAACTCTAAAGATACAATGACAAAGGACAGCATTTAGGGTGGAATTTAAGTCACCTAATTTTAGGTGTCTTGCAGTTTAACACTAAAGTCTATGGTGGTCAGTCCCTTACCAACAGACACCTTCAAAGGACATTTATTCTGGCATGTGTTAGGTATTTATTTTAGGACAAATTGACCTGATTTGATATCCAGAGGTGCCCGTTGCACTAAGGAACTATAAAGAGACCCAAAGCATGTTTAGCTTGGACTTGGAGTAAACTTTTCATTCGTGCTTGGGCAGATGAATCCCTCCCTTAGCACCAGTCAGAAGGCTTTTGTAGCTCATGGATCAATAGCTGGGCAATAAGGCAATGGGAACCTGAGGAAAGGCTTGTTATCACAAATGCTTTATCCTCGTTCTGGTGACAAAATGTGAGTAACGGTTCTGGAAAATATTCTTGCCATCTTATGGATGTAATTTTACTCTTCTGAGATTCGCTTCTTATACACAGTCATCTGAAGTCATAACCATTAAAAAACTGCTTTTATGACCAAGCATTATTCAACATGGATATTTTTTTTTATTTCCCAAAAATATCTCCTTCTCAACTTTAAACCAGAACTGCAGTTTGTTCGCTTTTCACAGATGCCTGGAGCTTAAGTGAACTTGAAATCAGGAACTTCAGGACACAAAACACCAAAGCAGAAGGTGCAGGTATGGTGCTCTCCCTGGATCTCACTTGGTTCCATCAATTTTGGCCACTTAACCTGCAAACCAGTCTGGAGACTAGAAATCAAAAATGTTTGTTAATGCTGTGCTTCAGTTTGTTCTGTGCCTTGTGAAGTGTCGCAGGTATGAAGTTATTACCAACCTACTGCAAAGCTGTGTCCCTCTCTCTTTGGCACATGGAAGCTCTTTGGGTTTGACAGGTGGGGAAATTCTTTCTGAAATCTTTCCTGATGTGGCAATCAATGGTGTGCATCACTTAGTGATTTTTGTACTCAGCATACTGCTTTTTTTGTGATACAGAAATTGTGCCACTGTGTCACCGGGCCAGCGAACCAGAAATTCTATAACCAGATTATTTTGCCTTTTGCTCATTAATTTAAAATAGTTAATGGCATTAATAATGTGCTTAGAAATTCTTCTAAGATGTGTATAATGTCAGAGGCACGTAACAGTAATCAAATTAAGCTTGCTGGGTGATAAATACTGACTTGATGTAGCTCTTGGTTTCTGCAGATTTTGAGCACCAGAAAAAAAATGAAAAAGAAAAATTAGCTACAGAATAATTTTTTTACATAGGATTTCTCCTGTTGTATTTTTAATTATTTATCTTCCTTTTTTGTTTTGGTCCACTATCCCTCCTATCTCTATTTAAAAACAATTTGCCGAATGTATTTTTTGCAGATTAGTTTTACAGCTTCCTGCAGTCCTTATTGGCAAGGATTGATGATGGCAAGTAGATAATCTGGAAGCTGTTCAGAGGTTCTGCAGAGAGGCCTGTGCCTTCTGCTTATGTCCCAATAACTGTGTTTTTATGAAGTGGTGAGAAGCATATGGATCTTTAGAACTGGGATTAGGTAGGAACACCAGGTTCTCAGGGAAGCGGTGCCTCTTTTACCCTCAGCTTCAAGCACAGGGCATATTTTGTGGTCTGGGATTATTTCAGCCTGTTCCCTGGGAAAGATGTGAGCCTAGATTCGTTCTGGTGTCTCCTGGTTTGGGTTTGTATTTGACGGTTTAGCCCCATATAGCAATTAAAATTCCTTGTTTAAGGTCACAGAGCTTGGTTTCAGGTGAAGTATGCAAGCCTGCAGTAACGCAGAAGGTCCAAGAGTCATAGGCTCTTCTGGTCTTATTAATGTTGTTTGTTTGTTTTCTTTAATAAGCATTTTTTCCACTTTATAAAATCTAATATTCTATCTGTTTTATGGCTGACACCTAACTGCTTTAAAGCGTTATCGTAGCTGGCTGTCACTTCTGTGCTATGAACATTTTACCACTGACCACAAGGACTCTTTTCTATCATCAGGGTTATGGGGCAAAACTTAGATATAGCCCCTGGGATGTCTGTGTTCCGTGAATGCAGTCCTGACATCCATGGGGCTGGATATCATAGGGCTTCTTTTGGAGCCTCTTCCATCATCTCTTTCAAACCAGGCTGAATGGGGCTTGGAGCAACCTGGTCTGGTGGGAGGTGTCCCTGCCCAGGGCAGAGGGGTTGGAACTGGAGGATCTTTAAGGTCCCTTCCAACCTGAACCATTCTATGGTCTCTGTAGGGTCAGCATCACATAATCCTCAGCATCACGAATAACAGCGGCTCTCACTGTGGAGCCTTCCCTAGGTTTTTGGTAGTGGTGGTGTAAGTTCCTGGAAACTTCTCCTCAGCAGCCTGAAAGCAAATGAATGATGACACCTCCTTGGACTACTGTGGCTACTGTATGGGAAAGGATGAAAGCTAATGTCCAAAGGATGTAAGTTTATGTCTTTCTGAACTGCCAACTGATGTACTGAGCTTGTTATTGTTTGTGTGAGTGAGTTTACTGACTGCTCAGGAGCTGACCCTTCTTCTGAGCTGGAGGAAAGCAAGCAATTGGAGAAGGAGTGAAAAAGAGTAAGGAAAGGCCTAAAAATACATACTTGGGAGAAGCAGGAAGGGAATTAAGGTAGAAAGATGACCCCAAACAAGAAGATGTTCTTGTAAATCCTGGGGTTTTTTCCCATCTTTTTCATGACAATGTGGGGTCTGCTATACGGATTTCTTTGATAAGAACACTTATAGGACTAATGCTTAGGTCAAAAGTATCCTTACTTTGGAAGAGAGCTTGCAAACGTCTGTTTATTGTAGATATATGAAGAATGGATCTTCTGTTGCTGAGCTAGAGCCAGATATTAATATCTGGGGGTGCAATATGGATCTAATCTCCCTGGTTGGTCTGGCTCACGTACTGAGCTACTGCCCCAGGTAATTTAACATTCTGAAAGGGAAGCACGTATAACACAAGCATAGCAGACTTTGTTCTGATTTTAACCTCGGATTAGCATGCTGTCCTTACATAAATCTGTAAAGATATCATGCTTGGAAAACTCTGAACATATTCAGGAGGGTTCTGGTTTTTTTAAAGACTGTCATCAGCCTTCCTTTTTTCCCCAAGTATCATCTGATTTCCTACATTGTATGAACTCCCACTGCAGGTTTTTATTCACATATCATATTTTATTTTTGGCCTGAGCTGTGAGATGTTAGAAAAGTATGATAAAGGCTTTTTGATGATCATGGTTACTTCACAGCAGCTGTTTTTCTTGGGCCTTTGTGCTTAGTTACCTCTTTATGTGCTTTGGCCTTCTTCAGTACAGGTAATTACCATCTTCTAGGAGTACAATTGTGGGCAAAATTAAAATGAATACTGATTTCATACATTTTCTTGGATTATTAATTTTCCTTGACAAAAAAGATTATACTACTTTGATGAAAATGTTTTTACATATTGTTTTCAGCTGCGCCAGTACAGCTGCATTATTGTTTTTTTGCCACATTTTGAACACAGGTTTATGCCTCTTGGTTCTATTTTCACATGCTATGTAAGTGCAATATTGTTTTTTTTTTCTTTTCAAAATGTAAGAACCGAGGACAAACCTGCAAATCCAGTAAGAGTGAACCTCACCACCCCAGTAATCCCACTCAAGTTTTAATGTACATTTAAAGCAAAGTGTTTCACCAAGGTTTTTTGGGTGAGCGAGAATACAAAATTGCTCCTTTAGTGTGTTAAAACACAGTGGATGCAATATCACAGAAGTCTAGTAAGAAACTCATGTTGCATTGCAAGGAAGTTAGTTGATTTTTGGACTCTCGTTATATTCATGGAAAGGGAAAGGCTACAAGACAGTGTCATCTTTAAAACAGCTGGACAGTCGAAGCATTTTTTGGTGTGTATTTTAGGGAGTTTCAGAGTATTGAATCCTATGTAACAAAAGCCATGAGACTCATATGGAGCCTATCAATAGGTTATACTAAATTTACTATGGATTATATATCGGGAGAAGGAATTAAAGTTGATGAGAAGTAGTATATATTTATGGGATTCATGCAAGTTTTATGCAAGTTTGCCATGAAAGGTTACGGCAGGATCTCTTAGCTAACTTTATGTGAATTGGAAACTATTAGATTAAGTGAACCATCAAGCAGCCATACTTTTTTTGACTGACGGTTGCAATGCTGGTACAAGATTTATATACACAGTAAGGAAAACTGGTAGCATTAACATGTGGCTATAAAATGTTCTTGGCACCCATAATTGTTCAAAAACCAGTAGGCAACTCAGCTGAAGTGACTGAAAGTATGCATTGAAGAACTGCAGCAGCTAAAAACCAGACATTGCGTTTTAAAAAGAAGAGCTTTCGGTAAAAAGTTGCTATTGCAAAATACTTAAAGCTGTTTATAATTCCCTGACCTATAAAGTGACAATAATAAATGACACACAAAGGATTTTTCTCTTATTCCTATAGTTTCTGGCAAACAAATAGCTATAATGAGTTTTCCAGGACTATGCCTTTAAAACATCTTGTTAAATAGTATTTACACTACAGCTGGAGTTCCTCTGTGTAAATGCTTTACTGTTTAAACAGCCTAATGCTCAGTTCAGTTGTGATTCATACTGAGAATCAGAAGGGGAAAAAAAAACTTTAATGAAATCCTGATATTTAAAGGATTAAAAAACAGCCCTTGCTGGGATTGCAAGAGACTACAGAGGTTCAGAATATAAATTGCCAAACCTTTCTGCGTATGTCTCCAGCTGACAGAAAACAACTGCATACGGTTATCAGACCAACAGAGGGGTAGGGAAAAAAGACCCCCCTCAAAAAAACAGACAGCAAAACCAAAGTAGAAAAAAAAAAAAAAGAGAAATTAATAAGAATTTATAAACCACCTTCGCAAAATATTGTGCTTCTCGAATCTCTTAAATGTCTTTATCCTGTTTGGAGGCTCTGGCAGCGCTCAACCTGAAGGGCAGGGTGGGAGGACAGGAGAGCAGAAGAATCATTTTGCACATCTGCGGGTGTCTTTTCAAAGACACAGCTGACAGCAAGGTGCCCAGCTCCCATCTATGCTGTGGAAAACCTCTCCTGGCATCTGAGAAATCTACGCAATTATTTCAGTTAGCCAGAAGGCTACCTGAGCAGAGTAGCTACACCGCAAGCTGGAGGAAGCTACAAAATGCTCTTTTCCTGAGAACGTGAGGGATTCAAATTGGCCAGAAGACGAGGCTCTGCAGGCAGAAGAAATCTCTCAAGAAAACTAGCTGGATCGGCTGCTCAAACGGCAGCCAAGCTGCTTGTCTTCATTCGATGTGTGCAAAAGCCCCGAAATACATTCTTTTATTTCAGTCATGCCCAGCTTTTCATCCTCAACTCCCCTTTCCCAAAGGAACAAAACCCAGCATTTCAAGACAGATGCGCGGCTCTACTCACTCTACCCTCTATAAATGGAAGCAATTATGTCTTGCAGTTCTGCTACAGGGATTTTCCCTGGAGGTATGGTGTGTGACTGGGATTACCGTAACTGGCTCTTATTCCTGTTTACGCAGAGTCTCTGATGCAGGAGGAGATCCAGGGGGTAGGAGAGTGGATGGAAAAGGATGCTCTCTGCCTATCCCCAGCTGGCATCTGGTTCCAATGGATGCATTGCCAGCTGTCACAAAGTTAATTTTAAGTAGCTTTCATTTTAATTTGGATAAATAAATATGTGTTTATTTTGGAAAAGCATAATTTATTTAGGAGAACTCAGTGAACTCCATGCATAAAAATAATTAGGCATTACGATTGTGAATAATTTCTGAATTACGGATACTATTACAGAATGATGTCAATCTATGTGCCTTCTGGATTCAAATGGGGGAAAAGGAAGAGAGGATGAAGAGCATTTTTTTAGGACATGGGTGCCTAATCTGTTCTTTCAAAGCTACAAAATTTTATCTTTCTGTAGATTTCCTAGCTTGTTATTCGTCGTGTCCTATACCGTCCTTCCTGCTAATGTTCTGGCAGGAACACCTCTTTGCCAATATGAAGCAGGAAAATTTCAAAAGTTCCTTGAAAAAAATTCATATTTCCGAACTGAAATTTGTCACTTTTATCTGTTGGGAGGAGGGCTGCCAGGCACAGTTTTCCCCAGCCTGTCTTGCGTGGGTATGTAACCAGCGGACATTTCTGGATGGGCATTCTAAGATTTCCTAAAAAAATCTGAGATATTTCAGCTCCTCACAAGCCTTCTGATTCCCCTTCGACCCCAGGAAATTCCTGTAGTTTGTCTGGGATGACTGATTTGTTCATTTCCTACTGCCCAGGCAGTTGCCTTAAAGATAGCTGAGACGTTCTTGCAGTGCTTTCTACCAAGACCTAAATATAATGTCATTGTGGTCCTGGCCATCGTGTGAGGGTCAATCTTCCAACAACTGTATGAGTATTAGGTTTATATCTTGGTACTTCGGTGATATTTAAAAGCACAGGGCACAGACAGACGTGGTTTGAGGGACCTTACACAGGTGGTTTATGAATGGTGAGTTAATTTAAATCACCGCTTCGAACATTTGTTCTATCCACGTATCACTTACAAAATAGGTTGGTATTTCTAAGGGTGTCAGACTGTCCATGAATTCCCATTCCAACCTCTTCAATAATTTCTGATTAAAATTCAAGGTTAGCTATAACCTGATTCTTGACTATAACTGGGAAATCTATGTGTACAGTGCTGTGAATTACTTAGAACTGATTTTTTTTTTTGCTGGTCATCTCAAATTGAATCTCTGGTCTTGTTAACACTTGCTCCAGATCTTTTGTATTAGATTTCATTAGTGACAATGCAAGTTATTCCAAAACGCATAATTCAAAAAATCCTTATCATGCTATTAGAACTTTAGAGACCAATTAGCGATGCCTTGTTTCTCCCCTTTAGATATTGTCCTGTGGCCTTTCAGTACTACCTGAGTAAGCATAAAATAGGTTGTTTTTTAAAAAAAACCTATTTAGATTTCTAACTGGTTCATTCAAAGCAATTGTATGGTTCAAGAGAAGAACTGGAGATTTCTGAGGAAATTTTTCTTAAGAGAAAAAAAGATCAAAAAGCAATCTTCCTATAGGTTTTAATAAGAAAGTTTCCACCTAAGCCAGAAAGAAAGAGAGAAAGTCACTACCAGGAAAGAGAACGGTGCAGCAGGAGCTCTGAAACAGATCCTGCACAGTGCAAGAAAGTTTATACTCTGATGCACTGGCTGCTTTTTGATGGCTCTTACGTGAAGGGTGTGTTGCCTTTTGTTTTAGAAAAATCTTGGCTTTGTCTGGAGGTAAAATGCATCCATATGCATATATAGTTTATAAACCCGACTTTTGTCCAGCTGTTCTCAGAAGACCATAATAGGACGTTGGAGGAAAATGGATAACTTGTATCCAGAATTCCTCACTTTTGATCATAATGGACATATTTTTATTTAGTCCATTCAATGCAATGCAGCATGCCAGGGCTGAACAGAAGAAAAAAGCTTTCAGTCACTGAACTGTTGCTTTTCTTTCTTTTTTTTTTTTTTTATTTTTTTAAGAATGTCTCAGAAGCGGTCTGATCAAAACAGTTCAAATTAACTTTATACAGTATTTTTTGAAACTAGTGCCTTATTGAAAAATAAACGAGTGGAAACTTTTCATGTTCCTGGATATGTGGGAAAGGTTTTGGTACAGGGTCAGAGTTAAGGTTTCTAATTTCCTTCATTATTGTTTCTGGACATTCAATTTTTAAAAGTAAAATACGATACTTTATTTTTAAAGACCCAGGTTGTTTGCCTGGGAAATTCTCTTGTGCTACACTCTCTGCGTGCTTGCTTTATGAATTATTACCTAATTGAAAGTTAAGTTTGTAAATTATTTGCTTGGCCTGATGCAGACTTGTTAATATTCCCCAGCGCCAGAAGAAAAGTGGAGCATGCACCTCGCACGCCGTCCCGGAGAGAACCCTCCCTGCGGCTGCCTCTGCTGATGGGAATCTGGCATATGCTCCTCCTGCACCTGCTGCTTTGCTGTTGCTCAGGGACATATTGCTGCTCTCACATCATCTGCTCCTGATCTGTTTTCGACATCTGCCAAAAAAACCCAAGGACACATGCAAGCTCCGCTTGTAGTGGAAATGGGGGCAGATACATTTTCTTTCACGTGAAAAATGTGCCTGCGCACAAGAATTTTCGAGTCCCGTACTCTGTTTTACCATAAGCAGATCCTTCTTGGGAGAGCTTTGAAATCAGATCTGGACCGGCATCAAGGCCTTATTAACCGGAGTTTTTCCATTGATCCTGATGGTTTCTGAAAGGGGCCCCGTCGAAGAAACTGGAAAACCTTCAAACGGTCTCTGATGAATCACAAAGGCATTTCCAAGGAGGATGCTACCATTCATGTGCAGTCTTCTCTGGGGCAGGAGAGTCGCTTCTCTAGAGACAGGCCTATCGAAAAGAAGACAAGAAATAAGGCAGGAAAACACAGTGTGACAACATCACAATCAGTACAAGCAAACTTTAATAACTACCACCAAATCGTTTTACCCTCACCAAAAGTAAATGCAGTTGCCATCTAGGTTTTTTTTGCTTTCTTTTTTTTTTTTCAGTTTTTTCCTGTTGTCTATAAGGGTATACGTAGAAACTCAAATTTAGTACCATCCCTCAGCCCTGCCACTTCCCAAAACCTATGCACCATCCTGATGGGGATACCCTGCATATCCTGGTACTGATGGTAGAAAATAAAATAACGCTTATAGTGGCAATGTGTGTTTTCTCTGTGTGGCATGGTCTTGTGTATCTTACTTTGAACAAATTTATTATGGAAGTAGTGAAAAAGCACCTTTGGAGGGATCTAGTAAAACCCGTCCCAAAAAGCAGTAGGGAATACCTTCGACAAAAAAGATTAGTTAAAGAAATTAAAGCACTCTTCATAATATATGACAGAAATTGTTATGCTATGAGTGACTGCACATTCAATTGCATGCCATGAGACTATCGGGGGATCAGAAAACATTCAGGATAAAGCCATTTCCCCCTCAGAATTATTGAAGGCAAGTTTGCGACTGATTCTACCTGGGTACCTGAAAGGAAGAGAAAATAGCTATTTATTCCGTTTATCTGTGACAACAGGTATGCTCTGTTTAAATAGAAAATCTGTGCTCTTCTCATTGCTTGGTTAATATGAAACCTGTGTGGGCTTTTAAAGCACAGAAGACTCCTAGGAACAGCACAGGTTGAATTTCATTTAACTATAGGATGATTGCTTATACCATTCAGTGTTAAACTGAGTAGAAATCAAATGAAGTCTAATGCATATCTTTGCTCTCAATATAATCAAATAGCCATCAATAATATGATAGATATGAGATTTTGTACATTTGTGTGTGTGTATGTGTGTATACAAATTCTACATATTTTATATATATAAAAAATCATTATGTGAAAGTGAAAGTGGGTGTGTAAAAGTCTAATTGCTCCAATCCCTTCCATGGAAAATCTAATGTTTCAAAGAAATTAAGTGTGATGACGGACATTTAACCAGTATGACTGGTATAATGGTACATAGCAACAGAGAAAAGAGAAACAATAATTAAATTCTACTTGAGAAAATAATGATATGCCTTAGTCCAGAGGATCCCAGACTTTTCTCCCTCCATGTGTTACCCCCAGCAGCAGTGACTCAGATCACTCACAGCAATGTCCAGGACAGTAGCCAGGAAATGTCCTTGCTGGAAGAAAAACCAGGCATTAATGGCATTTCTGGCATTAAAATATGAAAGAAATGAGCACGGATCTCTGGATTTGTGGAAACGTAGCAATTTTCCTATGCAAACACCTTTTTCTCTTGTATTTGCAGGACTACTGGATTTTCAAGCTGTTAATTCCAGAAAGCCAGTGCCTCATGGATGGGAGCAGCTTTGCGTAGTGCCACAAGAATATTCGCGCTTGCTCCCTCTTTTTCTCTTATGCATTCACACACAGAGAGGCACGAGGGTCAGTTTTACAAGAGCTAAGAAGTTCCAGTGCCCCTTTATGCAGAGCCAAGCCTGGGTACCTTTGAACAAACAATCCTGTCCAGCCTTTATTTCTTCTCACTTCCCACTCTTGCAGTATCGTGCATAATGTCACCAGGCACTGTCTTTAAATGTCCCTTGGAATCTTAAAACATGCCAAAAATCCCTCTGCAGATACTTTACAGCCTGTAAAGTAGTTATTGGGGAAGACACACAAGGCTTTTTTTGTGCTCAGCAATATCCTGATTTCTGGCTGGCCTAAAGATCAGTGCTGTGGAAAGGAACGTCATGCAAGAAAGTTTGAAAACAGGAGGAACACAGCGTTCCAAGGCTGAATATCTCCAAAAATACCTCTAAAGCAGCTTAGCATGAGTGAGAGCTAAAAAGAATGAGCAAAGAGGAGAGTGACTGGCTGATGGAGTGAGTTTTTCCAGACAATTAAGAGAAATATAACCAGTGTTTGTTTGTTTTTCGAAGAAAAATCCCACACAGTATCTGAAAGCCAGACACCCTCATAAAGGGACCTCCATAAATCACTCTCCTCCTCTCTCCCTGTCTCTGCGTGGAGATCCCTGCCCAGGGCAACAGAGAGCTCCTCTTCTCCTCCTCTACGGGCCTCCGAGCCCCATCTCTGCTGGAGCTGTTTGTCTGCCGTGATTCATCCCAGGATGTGAACCAGGAAAAGCAGGCTAAACTGTCTCTCCTGCTAGGGAGGGAGGGGGAAAAAAGTGACCCACGTGTTCCCGAAGCATGTATGCATCTCATTCTCTCTGAAATGGAGAAATAACTGCAGGGCTAGATTTCTGGGTTTCGGAAGACCACAGAATTTTAAACATCAGGGATGTTTTCAATAAACACTGTAGATGTTTGGCTTATAACCTTGTTCAGATTATACATTTCAGCCTGCATACTGCGGAAATCTGTCTCCACAACATATGTCAGCAACCTGAGAAGCTTTCTCAGTGCTGGAACAACATGAAATCTGCTGCTCTCCCTTCGTCTTGCTGTTGGCACCCCAGGATTCTTGTTTGCCTTAAGTGACCAGACTGGGAGGGGGGCAGAGAGGAGGGGGAAGAAGCAGCCAAAGGGTTTGCCTGGTGGGTGCACTCCTGGGGCTTTGATGGTTGCATAAAATTCTGGGGGCAGATTCCCCCATCTCTTTCCTTGTCTCTGCTCCACTGTCTTCCTTTACCCGCGCTAGAGCACAACAGCACTCCCGATTTTTAAGAACTCAAACAAACCAGGAAACTTTTATTTTTTTGTCTTATTCCCCCAGTTGCTGCTCTTCCCTCAGAGAAGCTTTACTTCATCTAAGCCTAAGCTAAGACTGAGGTCTTATCATGATAACCATAGCACGCTTCAGTTAAAACAAA